>VOQK01012193.1:21130-46030 GCA_015052645.1 Benitochromis conjunctus
TCAACTGAAAAATAGAGTTGCTAAAATTAATCTTTCCGTTGAACTAACAAAGCATAACAGCGATTTGATAAAATAGCTGCTATGAGCCGCCTCTCAGCACGTCTGTGTGCAGAAGTGTTGCTCAGAGTTGTTGCAGCATTCAGTTCCTTTTCAGAAACGTCAGTGCGCCAACTGAACCATTCAGTACTGTAAACACTGGTTAAACGTTCATAGAAACACAGCCGTTTTGTTAAACCGTAACTAGTATACTGCATATGGGATTACAATGGGCAATAATATGTGGTTCTTCTTCGTAGTTTTGTTAAGTTACACTGCGTAAGAAACGACCTGGGGGCCTGTAATGGCATGTAATTGTGGAATACCACTCTCTGCTCCAAGGTTCAAGCAGTAATTCACCTTGGGTTAAATTAGGGTCCCTTGCTTAATTTAAACACCTTTTTTGTTAAACTGTCACTAGCGTGCTATATATGGAATTACAATGGGCAAAAAAGCAGTTCTAAGGGTAGATTACTTAATTTAATACAATATGACTTTGTCACTAAAAGTACTCAAATAAATAAAGCAGCACAGCACATTAACTTCAGCGTGTGACAGTTAACAAGACAGAAAGAGGTGTGAACCATTTGGACAGTTGAGAAGACATTATTTACATACCGTTTCACGTCTGTAGTGTTTCTGAGGTGGGTTACTGCTACTGCTCGCGTAAGAACCATAGAGAATGTGCCTGATAATGTAATAGTTTCATCTTTGAATTTATGTCAAGCACACGATAAAATACTTTTCGGTTTGTGGTTATTTTTTAGCAAGATGGGGAATATGAAATCCACAGCGATCCTGTAATTGTGTGTCTCCTCCAAATCCAGGGTCTAAACATCTGGATCCGCCTGTCTTCGTAGAGCCTCTGGAGGACTGCTTTGTAGACGAAGGGACTGACATTAGGTTACGTGGGGTTCTCAAAGGAAGTCCACCCATCAAAATATCGTGGCTGCACAATGGTGAGGAGAGACCGTTTACAACGCATCTTGGTTTACACTCCATATACTTTTCAGTTCTGGTCAACCGAAGAACTCTAAAGAGCAGATAATTATTGAAAACATTGAAAACTTTTCTATGCTTTAAATTAAAAAACTAAATGTTTTACATTTTCCCTTAACTAACTTAACATTTTGAGATTAAAATGAGCTACAACTGAATTACAACAGTGTCGTTTTGACCTGGTGGTTGTCTGAGCCACATCGAGATTCAAGAGGCCAAAAGTAGTGCAAGAGTGTGTTGATGGGTTGTTTGTCTACCTCACCTGTTGGCAGGTGAAGTGGCCCGTTTCGGGAAGCCTTCCTTCAATGGCAGGGAGGTCAGTTTTGTTGTGAGGGAGTGCTTACCAGAAGACGCCGGTGCCTACACCTGCTTGGCGGAAAGCAGTGCAGGGAAGACATCTTGCAGTACTGCTGTGGTTGTCAGAGGTGAGGAACTGGGAACTCGTGAAATTTGCGGCTAATTGGAAATTTTACCTCTTGCAACTTTAAGTCTACATTAAACGGAACATTTAGTGTGTTCATACTCAAAACAAAGCCAGACTTTCATTTCTGATGTAGTCTCTTCTCGTTTTTCTCTTACGACCAAATTAGACTTTGAAAGTATCTGTGGTGTGCAGAGTCGCGCTTCAAAGACTCCCACTTCTCCATCCAAAAGTGTCATGGGAAATGGAACGTTACCACAGACTCCAAAAGCTGAGCTACACAAATTCAAAGGATCTGTTTGTATGTCTCCTACAGGCTCTGATAGGCAGAGCCCAGTCTCCTCTCCAAAAGGTAAACCAAAATTATTTGATTACACACTGCTTGTTTCCCATTTAATGAAGTGTAGTTCGCACACACATAATGCAATTTCTTCTTTTCTCTACTACACTGTCAGTTTTCATAGTATAGAAACAGTCCTGGCGTGTTTTGATGTCAAATTTCTTGGCCTCTGTTGCAGTTTCTTCAGGAAATCCATCTTTATGTTTATAAAAGGAAACACATTTCCAGCCCTCGTGTGATTGGCTGTGAGGCGACGCATATATAATATAGCTCTCTGATACACCCACTGAAATCTCTCTGTACCAAGTATACACCATGTAGGGAAGTGGATAGTGCAAAGTACAGTAAAAAAATGCAAACTGATAGCCATAGATAGAATAGAGACACACCTCTATCCTTCTGGCTTAAACCTACCTGCACTTGATCTGTCTTTGCAGAAGTCATCCCAAAGAAGAGAACCAACTCAAGAATAGGTGAGAAAAACACACACGCTGACATATTTACCTGCCTTTCCAGCATCCATGTGCTGGATAACTTTTTCTGTCTGCTGTTATTTATTTTTTGCTATGAAAAATGTGACTTATTCTCGAGTTTGTTTGTGCGTAAGCTGATCTGTTCCTGCAGCTGTGCTCTCTTCATGTCACCTTTGGTCTCATAATGTCGTTAGGTTTTATTATGCTCCACCGTGTTGACTAAATTGACCTTAGGGTTTAGGCTGTAAAAACAAATGTGTGAAAAACTCCCATAATGAGGTCTTGGTTGTTTGTTTTGAGAGCACAGGACATTTCATAATTTATTCATGGTTTGTATTTTTAGGAATTAAATATTGGCTTGTAATGGCAGCAGCTTGTACTCGGAGGGTAAAACTGTGCGCATTAAAGTCATTTAAACTTAATATTATCAGATCTACTTTAGTCAAATTCACCATTCTGACGAACACAAGATTTGAATATTGACAGCGAGAGAGGCGACATGACTTCAGTTCATATATGGATTTTTCTGTGGTCAGATTATAATCAATGGAAACTGTATAAAGTATGGCTATAAAGACGTTTTCTTTCTTTACTTCCTTTAAGGGTAAACAGCTGGGAATTTTCAAAAAGCTGATGAAATTATTTCAACAAACTCGACTTGTTGTCCTTGTGCGCGATAGGTCATCTATATTGCATTGTGTTTCCACTTGAGGCACAGGGTCTGCTAAATACCATAATAAGAAGGGTACCAGTCAGATATTTCTTTGTCTTTATCTCATGTTCACACACATTACTCAATAATTTCCTTTTAGTTTGTTTTCGGGCAGATATTTTTAACCCTATTGTGAACTGAGGAAGCGCCGATGCTAAAGTTCACTTTGAGTCAGTTTTCTCATCTTTTATTTTTTTTTTAATTTGCAGGCCAATCATTACGTTTTGAAAACCCACCACAGCACGTGGAGGTGAAGGTGGGACAAACTGCCAGGCTGACGTGTTGTTTCGCTGGAAGCCCTCCTGTAGCATCTTGTTGGATCAGAAACAAGGAACAGGTGCAGCAATTAAAAGGATAACAAAAATAAAACATCTGCTTCTGCTATGTCACATGTATTTGACTCCACATTATATTCTATTTTTGCTGTTTTTATGTGCAGATAGTGGACAGCCTGGAGCTGAGGACAGAAAATACAAATCGGAGTAGTACGCTGGTTATAGAAGAGGCTAAACCCCAGCACACAGGTCGCTACACCGTTGTAGTAAAAGACCGAAAGAGCTCAGCAGAACACACAATCACCCTTTCTGTTATAGGTGAGTTCATTCTAAAGGATCAGAACCAAGTCAAGTAAAGCAGCTCTTTGGACACTTACTTTAACCATCCTCCCACCAGAGAGACCACAACCTCCTGCCTCCTGTCCGGTGATCTCCCTTGTCTCCCCATCCAGTCTTGTGCTATCCTGGTCAGGCCCCTGCTATGATGGCGGCAGTGCCATCCTTGGTTATGTCGTCGAAGTAAATAACCAAGGAAGTGCTGAGCCTGAGGTTTGGAGCGAGCTAACGAGCGAGTGTAAGAGTACCTCATACAA
Organism: Benitochromis conjunctus; assembly: GCA_015052645.1. Taxonomy (NCBI): domain Eukaryota; kingdom Metazoa; phylum Chordata; class Actinopteri; order Cichliformes; family Cichlidae; genus Benitochromis; species Benitochromis conjunctus. The sequence goes on from VOQK01012193.1 coordinate 24,980, forward strand.
AGTGTGTTCTGGGCTTCAGCCTCAACAGGAATACATCTTCAGAGTAAAGGCCTATAACGCAGTGGGACTAAGCGAGCCAGGCCCAGTGTCACCAGTGGTGAGAATGGAGAAAAGAGGTGGGGTGATACGGGGATTTTGACAGCACATTAGTCAATAAAGGCAGATATAATAAGCGTTAGTTTAAAGCTGTTGTGTCTGTGTGCATACATTTAGACAAGACAAAAGAAGAAGAAGAAGCCCCTCAGATGTATACCACTGTGTCTATCGACTCTTCCCACAAAGTCACAGAACACTACGATATGCAGGAGAAACTGGGAATGTGAGTATCAGATATGTCAAATACCAATTTTCCAACAATAATCTTTCCAAGTAGAATCAAGAAGCACTTTTTCCAGAAACTGGAATGATGACAAGTTGAGAACGTTTTTGACATTTCTAATACCAAGGAAGTGTGTGAGTGGGACGAGAGGGGAAGATTCTGCCAAGAACATTAAAATGTTTTCAAGTAGAGGCATGCGTTCCAGGTTGAAAACACCTGTGGTCGTGTTTTATACATGGCAAGGAATGCACGGCGACTTTAAAGTTTTAGTGATAGGTAAACAAGAATCAGATGGAGATCAGCCTGTTAACAAGAACTATACTTATTGTGGTAGGCTCATGATCTGTCATGTTGTAACAATTAACAATTCGTTCCTGATAGCCGGAGATAAAAATGACTAAACTTTCTTCTTAAGGGGAAAATTTGGCATGGTGTACAAGCTCACCCACAAAGAGACAGGACGTGTGTGCGCCGGGAAGTTCTACAAAGGACGCCGTGCCAAGGAGAGGGAAGCTGCTCGTAAGGAGATAGAGCTGATGAATTACCTCCATCACCCCAAACTGGTTCAGTGTCTGGCAGCATATGATCACAAGTCTGAAATGGTGATGGTGATGGAGTTGTAAGTATCCTTATCAGAGCCCAAAGCAAAAAGCAAAATTCTGGGTATTTCCTGGTGTGTCACTGTTGTGTTGTTTGTCGGCAGTATTGCAGGTGGGGAACTGTTTGAACGTATTGTGGATGACAACTTTGAACACACGGAGCCTTCAAGTGTGCGCTACATGCAGCAGATCCTGGAGGGGATCGCCTACATGCATCAGCAAAACATTGTCCATCTGGACCTCAAGCCTGAAAACATCGTGTGTGTTGACACCACAGGCACCTCCATAAAGATCATTGACTTTGGCTTAGCCAGGAGAATAGGTATGTGGAGCAAAACTCTACTTTTACGCTTGTCTACCTCGTGTTTGTCTTAATACCTACATTCTGGGATTTCGATTTAACAGATCAAAACACACCTCTGAAGGTGATGCACGGGACTCCAGAATTTGTGGCGCCTGAAGTGATCAACTATGAGCCTGTGGGTTTGGGGACTGATATGTGGAGCATTGGGGTGATCTGCTACATACTGTGAGTCAAACTGTCACTCCTATAGCTCTCTCTATATTGAAGAGATAGTTTAATGTTTTTCAAACAAGATTGTTGTTTATAGCAAGAGGTAGATGAAAACACCACCGACATCCAACCAACACCCTCTTCAGCCTTTACAATAAAAACGAAGTCTAGCTCGGTTTCGCAGTGTTGCGTAAGTCCTCAAATTAAGCAATTATAAAGGCCAGTGTGGTGTTTTGTGTCTCTACTTAAACTGCAGAAAAAATATAAAAATAACAAACAAATAAAAAACTACATTTTCTCCATTACTACTTTTTATGAGCTTAAAAAATTCTGCACCATCAAAACTGGTCTGAAAATGATAGTTGGTGTATTGCAGATTTGGAGTTTTAGCCTTGTAGTGCCACCTAGTGGGTATAGATTGAAACAACATGTAAAGGATGTACATTCAACACTGCTCTTCTCCACTTTTTTTCCTGTGGTTTCCAGGCTCAGTGGGGAATCTCCATTCCAGGGAAACAGTGATGCAGAGACCCTGGCCTTGGTCACGGCTGCTCAGTGGGAGTTTGACGAGGAGAGCTTTGACGAGATAACAGAGGAGGCTAAAAATTTCATAAGCTCCCTGCTCAACAAAGACCCGAGGTGATTTTATAGATTTACAGCTATAAAGTGCCCTACTCGACCTGCTTACTTAACCATCTGTAACTGTCTCTTTTTTCAAACAGGCGTAGGATGTCCTGTGAGCGGGCCCTTGCCCACCCCTGGATGGCAGCATTTAAGTCTAAAGAGTTCACTCTCACCAAAAGTCTGTCCAAAGAGAAGATGAAGAGGTTTTTGGCTAGACAGAAGTGGAAGGTAAGTTCCACATTACTTTTGTTTATTTATTTATTTATATCTAAGATTTTGATTTTACTCTCATACACATTTGTCTCATAGAAAGCTGGCAAGGCCATGTTGGCACTGAAGAGAATGGCTCTGCTCTCTAAAGCGGAAGGCTCTGCGTCTCCTACAAGTCCTGGAGGAGGTAAAACTCTTGCAATTTTATTCATCACATTAGACCCATTTGGGTTTAGTGGGTTTCCCCACTTATTATATATACATATATCTCTATCTCTATCTATCATAGAATTACCCCTGAGCCCGGAGGCAGAACAAGCGTTGACCTCCCTGGAGCTTAAGCTGCAGGAACCCCCAGTGTTCACCAAGAGGTTGAAGGACCAGAGGGTAACTCAGGGATCCAGTGCCCGTCTCTCATGTCACCTCACAGGTACACACCAACTTCTTATCCAAGTCAGACTTATTGTACCAGGCTTGAAAGACTTCAATCTTGAACATGTAAAAACATCTTTGCTTTGATAGCGTTTTGCTTCGTTTCAAAAGTTTTGTTCTTTCCCCTCCTGATCTCCCTGCTCCGTTTATCTTGTCAGGATACCCTGACCCAGAGGTGCTGTGGCTGTGTGGTGATGAGCCTATTGAGGAGTCCCCCACTGTGCAAATAGAGTATGAGGACGATGGCCAGTGTACACTGATTCTAGCCAAAGTTGGCCCAGAGGACGGCAATGTGTACACCTGTAAGGCCACTAATGACCATGGGGAGGCAATTTGCACAGCCAAATTAACTGTCCAAAAATAGATTCAATATATCATAGAGTGTATGCAGAAATAACAAGTATAAGTAGAATTTTCTTGTTGCCTTGACCAGCTGTGTTGTACATTGTTGTTTGTGGCTTCTGATGAGTCAAATAAATATTGTTACAGAGCGACATGCATAGATTTATATTTTTATGGGATTCAGATATGGCTTCCACGCTGTGTCGAAAATGACGTTTTAGGTACAACCATGAATCTGTCTTTTATATTGGCTCATTATGAAGATTCACCTTGAGACCTATCAGTTTGTAATTATGATTTCCATTCTGAAAAGCCGGCAGGTCTGAAATTATCTTGATTAATTATCATTGTGAACATTAAAATTGTGGTTCCTAGTGACTTTGTGGAAAAGAATGGTGATTCCATATTTCTCTTATTACCAAAGCATCCCATTTAAAAAAAAGAAAAAAGAACTAACAATAAATGTAATTTATAGCCTAATTCAGCTTGTTGCTTTGTGCCATAGAGCTCTTGTTTTTAATATAAATTAAACCACTCTTGCACTCTTTGCTTCGGTAAAGCTGTCCACCTGCTTTACTGAAATACAGAATATTTGTGAATTTAACTCATGCTTGTCATAGTCATATTTATTTGATACCTGCTTCACAACCCAAATAAACAGGTACCGATGTAAGTCTGATCCTTTGGTTTCTCACTCTCACGCTGTAAAATCACATTGTGGTAGCAGAGCTTAGTTGAAGCTCAGCTCTAACCTCAATGATTTAGGGACTATAATACAGGTGGTTTGTCCTTCTTCTGGAGCAGTGCGCTAAAATATCCATCATAAAGGAAACTGATGGGGTTTTATGTTGTTGAGGTTTAAGTCGGCCTGAAGAAAAAGAGTTTGTACTCACACCAGTTGGGTATTTAAAAGAGTTTGTGGTTTGGGTTTAATTTGCTGGTTTGCCAAAAATAAATATTGTTCACCACATTTCAACTGCATGCACTCTGCTCTGTCCTGAGGGGAATCTATGCCTGACAGACTCTTCGGCTACATAGATCTACAAGAGAGGCCCCCCCACCTCCAAAGCACAAATTTAATAGACTTTGAAGGACTTTAGTTCAATAATTGCTTGCATAATTGCAGCACAAGAACAGTTTTTAATCACTTACATTATCACAAACATTATAAGATGAGAAATGACACAGGAAATAGAAAGGTTGCCATTTATTCTGATAACCAGACGTGAATAATGCAATGTCTCAAACAAAGGGGACTTACAGTTCCCATTTATTTAGATGGATTCATATTCATTCAAAGCACCATATCAGCTTGGCTTGATTCAGAACCTGTAACGTTATTTCGTGGTGTGAAGGAATCGATAAGACAGGAAATCTTTGAAAACTATGAACTCATGAAGAGTCAAGTAGATTTGAAAATAACATTTACATACATACAAGGCAAAGAGAAAGAAGCCACTGAAGGTATTATAGTTCATATTATCATCATAGACAACCCTGTTTTGCTGGAGCTCCACATACACATTATCCCCCACCTGGAGAGGTATGACCACAGCGTTGCTGCCCATGTCATTACTGTCAGTACCACTGGTATCCCAGACTGATTAGTTAGCACCAGAGTCTATGTTGCTGAACACTGAAAATCAAAAGAATTACAATCTTTTGACTGGTGCAGTGAACATGCCTATGGAAAAGAAGGGAAAAAATCATTTTGAATTAGTTTTCCTCTTTCTCACAATATCCCTTATACTCTATTATTATACTCTGCTATTAAGGTACCTGTTGAAGGATTGTAACTTTAATTACTGTACCTTTTACAAAGAGAGTAGCCAAGCCCTAAAGTAAGAACTGCAATCCACTTCATCCTCATGATCTGGAGCTCTGATTTGCTCTGATTTTCTAAATAAAAAGTCTTTTGCCTTCACCTGAAATGAAAACCAACGCATTTTTGTTTTAAGACACACCCGTTAAAACAGCTCTCCTCTTTGAGGTCGCAAATATTGGGCAAGTGGTTAATGATCCTCTAACTAAATGATCATTTATTTATTTCAGAGATGACCTCTGTAAACATTCCCGGGAGACTGCTGCTAGACCGGAACACACAGAGGGACGCTGGGCTTTGGTTTGTTAAGTTTCCAGCATCTGACTAAACATGTGAACAATGTCTGACAGTGAGAAGCGTGTTAAACAAAATCACTAATCACATAATCTACAGGCCTACAAGCTAGGATATGTAGTTTTCCACAGCCAATCAGTTATGAGGGATTAAACTGTGCATCCTGTAGTGTCTTTGATTTCTCCTTCTGAGGATGTAGAAATAATTTGGATGTGGGAGGAGTTTAGTGAATCTTTGAAGAAGTTTCACTATCTTCTAGTAAACAACAACAAAATTTGTGTCTAAATTTGCCACAGTGATAATTTAGAAAGAATGAACCTCCTGTTAACAGTAAACTAATTTGTTCTTTGTAACTATTTGTTAATGTTTGTAATGCTGTTATGTTTGGATGTTTCACCAACGGTTCATAGTTTAAGCGCAGTTATCAGAATTATTTCAAACTTTGGTTTTTCAGTATTAATAGTCTATATTTAACCCGAACTACAATGTCTGTGGCTCCCGCCTACATAAAGTTTACATGACTGCAAACGCTACAAAATTAGACCAGGTGACCTGCAATGCATAAAACATAAGTAGATGGCAGAGCATTGCCATCTAGTGAGTTCAACTAGAACTACACTCTAGACCACTGGGGACAAGGCAGTGAGGAAACGGCTTACAGCAAAAGACAGTTAATACCAGTGTTATCAGTGTGGAACATATAGGATGAACAGTATATTTTTACACAGTTAAATGCTATTAGTGCTACTGGATCAGTGTGTCTGTAAAGGTTCTCAGTCTTGCAGGTCATGGTCATCTAAGGAGCTTGGAAAGAAAAGCGACTGGACTTCTTTAAGTTTCTTGAAGACGTTTCACCTCTCAACCAAGAAGCTTCTTCAGTTCTAAGGTCAATTGGTGGAGTCCCAGATTTAAACCCTATTGGCGGTGTCCTTTAAGAGGGTTGTTGACCCACTTTGATCATTGCCTAATCACATGAGCCAACGTGTGAAAATGGGTGTGGGTCACTAACAGCCAAGGTTTCAGGTGAACCCACTGTGAGATCTTGCCCCGCCACCCTATCATGTGACTTACTGAGATCAAATGACCCAGGATGTGAGTGGGCACATCTGGGAAGGGATCTCGAAACTGGATTATAGGTGGAAGACAGTTGGGTGTCGTAAGCCCCCCGCCCCCCTCTCTGTTCAGGGATGGTCATTCACGGTGGACATAGATGACTTCTTTCACTCCTCCCCCAATTGCTCTTAGAACTGAAGAAACTTCTCGGATGAGAGGTGAAACAGCTTCAGGAAACTTGGAAGTCCAGGTGCTTTTCTTTCCAAGCTCCTTAGATTACTGGATCAGTGGCTCCCCCATGATCTAACTGAATAATACAGAAATGTTCAGCAAAAAAGCCTTTAATTCTTTTTTGGGTTTTAAACAAAACAAACAAACAAACAAACCACACAACCACCCAAACACAAATGCTTAAACTATAAGCTAAAAGTAAAATGTTGGAAAAAATATAAAATAAATAATACAGGGGCAGAACGACATTAAAAGATAGTAAGAGACCATTGCACATTTCCCCAACCAATGTTAGAGCATAATATAGAACATATTAACAGATTCAGAGAAATCTGTACAGTTACATATCTAAAACCCAGCACCGAAGGGATTTGACCTGCAGGTGGCACTGCATCAAAAACAGAAATTCAAGTAGTTGAAATTATTGCACAGATTCAGAATTACATCTGAAAACCTCTGTCAGCTGAGTTAAAGTGTGGCACAGTCTAAAAAAATAAAATAACTTTAAAACTTAAAATAAAAACCATGCAAATAAATTAAGCATATTTAAAAAGGACAGACAAAGCAGACAAACTGTCCTGTGTTTAAAAAATAAAATAAAATACTGGAAGTTTGGAAAAGCAGTGTCCTTTGGGCTAAAGAGCAGGAACATGCAGCTTGTTATCAAAAAGTCGGGACATGTTATGGGTAACTGAAAATCCACGTAGCAGCTCTTTTTCATAAAACAGGTGCATAGAGGAAGAACCAGATACAGCTCTGCAAAAAGTCTCACCACACACTCTATAGCAGGAATTGACAGTTTCTTCGTTGTATCTAAAAATAAATATAAAATAAAAGTCTTAGTGTATTTTTAAAATCATGCAAAATAACCAATATCAGCCCACAACATTGGTAGCTATCACCTTGTTTGCCAGTACACCAGTATCAGCAATCAAGGTTGGCAGTGCTGTTTATCCCGAACATTTACCCAAACATGAGGAGTAAGCATTTACAGATAGTCTGCTGCATTGGAAATATTTTCTTGCAGCAGATGTTACTCAATAGCTGGAATCATTTTTTTTTTTTTTAAAGAAAAAAAAGAAAATGCTCAAAATGACACACGAGAATGTGTTTACCAAAAAACAAGACTTTTTAATTCCACTGATAAACACTGAATAGGACGAGGTCTTTAACCACATTTGACATTTCAGTAGCAGTCACTTTTCAGAACATTAACCCACAATTTTCAAAGTGTCCACATGAGCCTTAAAACGATAACTTTATTTGATCCATAAAATAAATAAATGTAGAGCAAAGTAAAGAAAACAGCTTGTGCTTTACAAATAAATAGTTTAAAGTGTATTCCATGTGCATGTTAATTCAAAAATATCCTATGGGTGCAAAGAGAAGATGCAGTCTCCCGTGTAAGCATCAATAGCAAGTAAAAAAAAAAAGTGGGCTGGCGGGGTTCCAAAAGCACCTGGATGGATGAAAGGTCAAAGGTGTCGCCTCATGCCGACCGCCTCCTCAGCGGTACCGCCTCCTGGTTTGTGTAAAGTTTTGCTGCCCTTGACTCAAAGGCACTGACCATCTGCTTAACCACTTCATCGAAGAAGACGCTGGCCAGCTGAGAGTGCAGAAGTGACTTGAACTCAAATGATACCTACAGAATAGGGACAAGTTCATTAGGAAACTGCTGAGGAGATGCTCTTTTGTGACATTTACTTAAAAAAAAGATCAAACTAAAAATAGAAATCAAGCACATCTTTGCCAGAGTTGTTTTAAAGTTGTAATCATTCACACAGCATCCTTTCTTTAACTTATCTAATGTTCTACTCCAATCACTTCCTGGCACATTTTGACATAATCTGTGCTAACATTAAGGTCACGCTCCTGTTGCAGCTCCTTAACTCTGTTCTCTGATGGCTATTTCAGGGCCTCAAGGGACACCGCTGTGATAAATTTAGAGGATAAGGTTTCACTCAATACTTCCTCTTAGCTGGTAATCCACTGAGAGCCGTACAAGAACTTAAAATTAGTCTCACCTAAGTGTGCTAATTTCTAAACTCCTTTAATCATTAAAGCGCTTTCTTCATTACTGGCTTTTATCGTTTCAAGGTCACCGTCAGTGTCGTTTTATGCCTGCGTATTGCTGCACAACCAAATGGCTTTCAATGTCAAATATTAAGTGTACCAAAAACACTTACATTGAATTCCACTTTGCACGAGTCTGGTGCGTTTCTGTCTCCAGGAGAAAACCTCCATATTGTTTCAAGATGGCTGAAGAGGGATCCATCAGTACATACAGCCTGTTTTAAAACAGTTCATCAAGGATTGCAACAAGGCATCAAACTCATAAAAAAACATTTCTGTAGGAACAAGTCACAGATAAAGCATTATGTCCATGAAAACTGTCTACAGTGCTACGTAAAATGTGGAATTTACCGATTAAAAATGAAAGTCTTGCAAATAATTTTATACAAAAGCACATTTGTTTTAAGTGATTACAAATTGTGATCAGTTGAACAAGTTTAATGTTAAAGCCCCAGGCCCATAAAAAAAAAACAAAAAAGCGTTCATGTAATGATGGCATTGAGGCAGTCATATTTTTCCTTCCGTCTTGAAATGGTTATTTGTTTCATCTCAGCTAGTGGCCTACACTAAAAAGAAGTATTCACATGTCATAAATAGCCATAAATGTTTTTATAGGTGTGTTTCGATACGTGTTGATTAAAAAGTAAGAGACCAGAGACTTACCCTGACTTGGTAGTTTGGAACAATAGTGACCTCAGAGATGTATCGCTCAATAAGAGGGGGGAAACCGATTTCTAGCTCTGCCAGGAGGCCACCGTTTCGCTCCCTCAAGAACCGAGACTTCTTGCACCAGGGAACAAAGTGCTGATACTGGTCCACACTGGCCACCACACTGTACATCTGTTCTGGAGTATACCTGAACGCACGGTCACATGAAACCAGAAACACTTCAGTTTTCTGCATCTATAATTATATTTAGGTTTATCCAACTCAATTCAGCTTATCCAGAACCCAAAGTAGACTGTTATACAAGAAAAGAGGATTAAACCATCAACGGTCATCAACTCTGCCTAAAATATGACTCAAAAAAACCGTTCACTTTAAAACTAATTGCACATGTTAGCTAGAAAGGGTACTCAAATAAAACTTAAGTTTTTATCATTTCTTCAAATAAGCCATTATCTGCTATTTTGTTTACATTTCACATAATTATTTTACTCCTTTCACAAGGGGGCACTCACCCCAACGTGCGGCACTCAGTGTACTCCATCCTGCGGTTACTGATGGCCGCTGCCAGGTTAATGAAGCTTCGGCTTGGTGTGCTCACACCGGTGCTGGGGCAGAACTGGAGGCTTGCCCTTCTTGCTTCCAGGATCCCACAAGAACCTAAGACCCTAAAAAGAGGAAATCATATTTGTGAGTTCTTTAATGATCCGTTCAATCACTATGCTATAATCCCATAATATTATAATGTGTGAGCATCAGCATAGTAGGTTTCCCCTAGGCAATGCCAAACATGTATTCATTGTATGTATCAGAGAGAACAAAAACTAAAAGAGTGCCACGTCTGTTAAATCTCTGCTTCACTTTTCTCAAATACTATAAATCAAACCTACCATTTCTTAAAATGTACCAATTTAAACTATATTTGAATTATCCTTTGACCAACAAAACAAGCGCAACCGCAAATGCCCGTTACTCAAACGACCACCTGGGCAAACCTCCGTGTTAAAATTCCTTTGACTCACCTGAAATGTGCTCTTTTAGTGTTTCCCCGGACAACCTTTGAAGAGTGTGCTTCAGACAGCTCCAGCAGCGCTTTGAGGAGAACAGGAGTCGCCTTGTTGGTCATTTTCTTTGTCTAGTTTGTGGTGAAGCGTACTAAAGTGTTCAAACCAGCTGTTACAACCCGGCTTTGTACTGAATGAAGAGCCGCACCGCTTATCTAATAAAAGAGCAGTGACGTAACGGGAAGCGCGGTAAGCTTTGGCCAATCAGGTCACTTTGAGGTGAACCTTAAATCACCGGCGATTAAGACAACAATACTTCATAAATTAGAAAAAAAAGCTAGGCTACTTTCAAAATGTGGAGGTTTTTTTTCTTTTTGTTTGTTCGTTGTGTCACAGAAGGTCAATTTACACTGGTAGACGATTACAAAAATGTTGGGCAAAAGGATATATGTTCTCAAAGGATTTCTGTTTTGCCGTTTCTTATTACGGTTTCCGGGTTGAACCACGTGTTTCCTCAAAAAATGTGTGCCAAGGCCTTTGAAGTAGATTTTGTATCGTTTAGTGTGTATTTAAGAAGTGATACTAGGACCAACTACAGTTGCATAGCCTTATATACAACCCGCATATTGAAAAGACAGGGCCACATACAGTCAGCTGCATGGGCCCTAGGATTAATTTGTGACTGAATCGCCTAAAGTGTTTGACAACAAAGTTCAAAGAACTTTTTAAGGTTTCAAGGATCAAGCCAACTCGAGTCCATGATGTGCGCACATGATGAACTTGGACTTTAATACAGAGTAATAAAGGTAAAGTTCAACTTGACTGCAGAGGTAATGTTTAATGTAGAAGTAGGCTAGCTTTAGGATAGGAGAAAAACTAGATGTAGTTTTTATACATTATACAACAGCTGTTGCCTAATACTTATTATACAGATCTCCATAATACAGCTGACACTTGAAAGTCAGCATGCCTTTAAGCGTTGCTGAATTAAGTGGCTATGAGGTAACGCAGCGAGAAGAGGTGGTGCTAGATCCATTTAAGTATCTTCGAGAGTGGAATTAGGGCACTTGAGAAGGGAAGGGTTTAAGAAGCACCATTAGTCCTATTAAGGACAGGTCAAAAACTTCTAGGTGCAGACGAGATAACCTGTCTCATGTTAGAATAGGAACTACTCACAGGCTTAACAACCCCAGACTGAGCCAGACACAGGGAATGGATGCTGTGCCAGTTGGCCCTCCTTCAGTCTTTATACATTTAACTTTACAGGGTTCATTGCTTTAAAAGCTAAACGTCAGTATGTTAAGATTATCCCTGTAATCTATTATAACGCAACAAGATTTCTTTACTTTCCTTAGTATTGAAAACTCCTTAGATTAAAAAAAAAAAAAAGGACAGCCACTCAAGGCCGTGTTTTGTCTCCCAGATCTTGAATCATAATTTCTATTAGCGTTTGCCTTTTTTAATGTCACTGTTGTGTAAAGATGTCACTGAATTTGTATTTTTCGCACTTGCGTTTTAGTAGCTATATCAATTGTTGACAGGCCTGTAGTCAATAAGCTGATAGATATAATCATCACCCTTTGTTAAAGGTACATAAGAAAATTTGCCTACAACATACAGGCTTCTGGGATAAAACACCCTTGTTAAATTTCCAGCGTTATGATGTAATTACCTTATAAATTAGGTCATTTGTTTGTTTTCTGCGGGAATATATATGATCAGTCCACAGAGCTAGGAGTCAGAACTAGCCGTATAAATGGACACTGTTGCACAATTTCACTTATGTAACAATGAATGCTTATGAAATATGCTTTATGACTTTATCTTCATTATCAAATAGTCACAGTAGTGTTCCCTTACTACAGACAGAGATAATGTGCAGGGGCCACAATAGCACCTGTAGTTAAATTCGCAAAAAGTATACAAGAGAAATTATTCATGTTATTTCAGGTATTCAAAAACATTTATTTATATATTCTTTATATATTTATGCCAGAATGGGAACTTTAAAGCAAGCATTTAAGCAAGCTAAAGAAACATATAGTGTTTGTCATTCATACAAAAGTCCTCTATGTGACCCTATGTGCTTAATATATACCAAATGAAAACTCGCCTATGAAAATTTTGCAAGATGTGTTTTGACTTTTATAATGAATGCAGTGATTTGAAGCACGATAGCCCCAAGTACAAATATGCAAGCTAGTGTGGGTGGAACTAGAGGAATGCAGAAACTGCTCTATTACTCAAGCATCAGGCATAATCCTTAACAAAAATCTCTCCACCAAGTAGAACACAGTCTATTTTTACATTTTTGTTTTATGATAAGGAGTACTATCTTTAGAGGATACACAAAAATAGAACATGGAGTGAGTCCTGTGAACTCTACTCTAGACTGCGTTTCAGGAGTCAAGGGTATTTGAGCAAAACATTAACCTGTGTACATAAAGTAAAACAGGAGCAACGTTTACACATTAAGTGGTGGATTAGTTACAAAATTATTGCTGCTCAGTTGAGAAAATGATTTTGCTCATAGCACTGATGTATGATCCATCTGGTTCTGTGACCTTCAGCTGGGTTACAGGTGGCCCAGTAGTGCTGGTGAAGTATCTGAAGGCAGGACTAGGTGACTGGATGGCATCGAGAAATACCTTCAGGAAAAAACAAACACATAACCGTAGACACATTTAAATAAATGAAATGAACTGCTTTCCAAAGCTTCACTGACGTTCATTGTTAGTGAAGTTATGGTTTTCTGTAAACGTGGAACATACCTTCACAATGTCTTCAGTGTCTTGTGCAGCATTTTGGAATACAGATCTACAATGCTGCAGGTATTTTTCATACAGCCTTAGTGTCTGGGTGTCAACCTGTTGGAGAGATGCATCCCCGAGCTCCGTCTTCTGCAGGTTGACCAAGAAGTCAGTGTTGACTGGACCACACTCAATGAGACTCACACTGTAGGATGTAGCATTTGGACAATGGCGTATCTTAATTCATATTTGTCTCTCAATGTTATACACACAAGTAGTCTTGGAACTACTGAGACAATTGTGCAGCCAACTTATGAAACTCACTGAATGTTGAAGTGTTGCAGGAGGATAGCCAAACTCTCACATGCTCCCTCTATTGCAAATTTACTGGCACAGTAGACCTCGTTAAATGGGAGCCCTATAAGAAACTCAAGATGCTTATTTTGGAAATTTTATGCATGGTAACGAGTATCAACATGATCTAATTACAGGGTTTCCATCAAATCATTACAAAAACTGCACATGCGGAACATTGTTGACATTCCTCGACCATCTGCACTTCTCACCATGAAGGCCTCCGGTGCTGCCAGTGACCAGAATGCGTCCCTGGCTCTGAGCCTTCATCTTTGGCAGGAATGCCTGGATGGTCTGGATGGTACCTAGGAGGTTAACCTCCAGGATGTGCTTCATTGAGTTCAAAGACTGCACCTCCAGTGGCCCCATCAAACCCACACCAGCATTACACACTGTAAATAGCAAGGATAAGCACATTAACCCACTCAAATCACATTTTCCAATCCTAAAACACTGCCACGGGTCCATACCCAGAATGTTTATGCGTTTCTCCACAATCCTGTCTCTTGCATCCAGGATGGACTGCCGGTCGGTCACATCCATTTGGAGTATGTCCAAAGTGTCCTTGTGCAGGTCTTTCACGCTCTCTAAAAGACGCTCCTTTTTGGACAGGTTTCTCATTGTTGCATACACTGAACAGAAAGCTTCATTTAATGATGAGTATAAATGTGTATGTAAAAAGGAATTTACAGAGTAGAACCCCAGGGAGGTAAATGGTTTTCACACAACATTTAATTAACACTGTGCATTGAAGATACATCTGGTAAGTTATTTGTGTAGGTCACACAAAATTGCATAGTATACAGTGTCTTAGTGGTTTTAATGGTTCTTAACAGCCAGTCTCTAATGTAATGTATATTCTAAAAGAGAAGATTGACACATACACAGCTCTGGTTACCTTTGAATGTTTTGTCTGGATCTGAGGCAAGCCGGACAGCCAAGCTGAGACCGATCCCCGAGGAGCAGCCTGTGATCAGCACCACCTTTTTATCCATGGAGCCTAGCTCACCTACGTTAAAAGAGCAGCTGGAGCAAAGTGATGAGGACACCGCCAAATGTGCCACACAATAAGATGGAGGCATGTGGGAGGGCACATTTTACACTATCACAAGGACAGTTAAGACTAAACATCTGCCCATTATCAGCCACCTGGAGTCCTTCCATTTTTTTCTCATGTCCTTGTTCAAATAGTTTGATTCCCTCCATTCGAGATGCGTGGGAAACAGATGCTTTTGGGTGGTTGATTACATTTTCAGCAATTGAAGTGCATGCTCGTTTATACAGACTGGCTGCAGAAATATAATAAGTGCGTGTGCATTTCAGAAAAATATTCATTTAGAGAAAGAACATCACTGTTTTTTAAAATATTAACAATGTCACTGTGCAGTGGCTACATTTTGAATTGCACCATTGACATGAGCACCAGGTGGCAGCAAAACCTTGTGCTGGCCCTGTACCACGCTACTAAAGCCACAGTGACCTCTGGGGGCCTGATCGAGGAAAAGAAACAGAAGGCACACAATAGTGAGAAAGGGGACAATGGATTTTATTTTAGGACATCAAGTCATCAAGTTTAAGTTTTGTTCATTAAGTACTGTTCTCATAAGGTCGCTGACTCACATCCTGTTTACAGATTTGTGTTGGGTGAAGGTCTATGCATTCTGTGCTCCACGTGTTACACCAGCTGATAAAAAAACCCCTTAAAAATGGTATTAAATGACCCTTTTAGAGAGATTAGAGCTTTCTTTTGTACTGTTCACACATTTAAGGATAAGCTTCTATAATCAGAAGTTAGTGTTTTCATGCTGAGGTGTAAAACCAGTCTTACGTAATCATCAGTCTCGTCACCTTTGATCACATGTGTTTGGAAAAGAAGCATTTCCAAGATAAAAACTGCAAATTAAATGTTTTTTTTATGCTGGGAGGAGACAAACGACAAAAGTTGAAAGTATGTATATTTCAATTTCAACAAAGATTCAGTTCACGTGTTGTATCGTGCAAGTTAGTAGCAATCTCTTAGTCCCGATGATTAAATTAAGTTAATATTTGCATAGGAGTGAGTCTTAAATAGGTGCCTAAGGAAGTTTAGATAAGAAATGTTAAAAATTCAACAACCATTTAGCGATCATGAACTGTGGGCTGTCAGAATATACAATAAAATTAACATACATTTTCTTTCTATTCAGAGTCAGCACAAGATTGTTATTATGAATCATATAGTGTATTCTATTCTACTATTTCCTTAATTTCTTAGTTGTTATCATAACATTTGCATTCTTTCACAGCTGAGTGTTTCTGGTAAGTCAAAATAACTTGCATCTCTATGGAACATTTCAGCAGGCAGATTTAAAAAGAATTTCTTATGTTGATGGGACCAAACCAAGTAGGAATTTCCTGCCATTTTGTTGCGTTCCTCTCCTTGAGATGGCATCAGCTTGGCTGCTGTCCCAGAGTCTGTGGGACAGATAACAGCAGGCCTTGAACCTCTTTCAAATATCTAAGACTCCCAAGCATTGTTCAAACTCTTGTACTGGTTGACCTCGGAAATTTAACGGGTTTTATTTTGTTGTATGTTTCATCCATGCCGTATGCACACACGTTCATATGTACATTGTTGTAGTCGTTGATGAGAACTTTCTGTGGCTGCTATGTGCAAATGCCACTGGAAAATTAAAACAGATTATGCATGCATGTTTTTCTGTCTCCTTTAATCCTTCCCGTCTTTGCACAATCAAGCAAACTTCAAATGCCCAGGCTGCACGTCCTCCATTAGGTGTCTATCAATCCACTCAGCGTGGTACATTCTATCGCCAATGGGATGTTCCTGCTACACATGACCTACAGGCTCCCTTTGGCCCAATAATTATCAAGACAAGGTCTAGCGAAGGTGCACACTGGGCTGGAAAAGCCTTTAAAATGCCTGTTAAGCAGGAGTGGCTCACAGCATTCAAAGTAAACAGACTTCTGCAGATCTCACAGCTGCAGACAGAAAAAAAACAAGGATATCACATATAGAGCTGTGTGTTTGTGGCATTTTTCAGAGACAAGTAAAGTGCTTGATGGAGACTCTGTAGTTGAGGTTGCAGGCTGGCCTTATGCTCATAGATTCTGCACTGAGATCACAGGGCAAATAGTGAAAAAGCTACTGTATATAGTACTTAAGGGGGAAAAGCATGCCAGCTTGCTCCTGTCTGTCTGTTCACGTGCTCCCCCTGCGGTGGACTGGGAGTCACATTGAACGCTGCTGTTCCACAACAGACACATGTGATGTAGACGCAGCAGGGCTTCAACAGCACTGAGCGGCTTCAGAACCAGATGGGCTCAACAGGATATCCCATGTGAGAGTAACGAGCAGAAGTGAAAGAGCTGAAGACGCGTAGTGGTGGTTGCGGTGAAACTTAAATGTCACGCTATACCTGATAACAAGGTTAAATCAGGCTTTACTGGGGGCGTTTAAAGGAAAGTAAGCAGCCTACGCTACACTTTTGTCTTCATGTACGTATAGTACAACACCAAATCATTTCAGGGCAGGTATATTAGAGCTTCCTTTAATTTTAAAAAGGGGTGATGGAATTTGATGCCTGTCATGCCTTTATATGAGCTAATGTAATCTAAATAGTTCTCCAAAACAACAGTAAGACAAAAGTCTTATGAAGTTGTCTTGAAGCTGATACTTGCTAAAATATATCGACAAAAAATGTAAACAGCTAAAGGTAATACAGAAATCTGGGCGCTCTGAAATGATTACATTTCTTTTTTGTTAGCTTATCTCGAGGTTTTAAGGACATGCAAACCTTTTGTGACTGATTCTTATATAGGTCAGGTTTTTCTGTGTCATCCTGTCTGATAACAACTGCAGTCAGTAAAAAGTCTTTGCACAGTTGATGCGGATAATAAAAAAAGACGCAGTTCCTTTGAAGACAGAAATGCCACACAAATTGTATAATTCGACTGGCGTGTCTCGTGTTGTCTACATGCCAGTAGATAATGTGACTAAAGTGTTTTGATTTGATTTGATTTGAACTTTAATTCCTGTCCAGCCACCTGAAAGCTTTTCTTTTACTCAATAAAACACGCACGTGCAACCTACAAAAATAAGTAAACTGTCCGTGTGTGGGAGTGATTCTGGGCTTCTGTCTGTTGCAGTTTGCTTTAATACGCATATGTTTCAGGAAATAAAACAGAAGGTATCCCGTGAAACCTACTGCACAACTGGGACTCAAGTGAGAGATCGACTGTATTCCCCGTTCTGAGAATTCGTCCGGGAAGATAAAACCCAAACCAAGGCTTTATATTGTATGCCTGCTTAAAAACGGCCAACTGTTGAGAGATGTGGCTTTTGCAAATTGTTTCGTTCTGACAACCTTGGAGCTCATGGCAGGTTTACGTCTGTAAAGGGCAGAGAGCAGTTTTTCACAGTTTTTCACATGGTAGTGTAGAGGCAGTGGGGCTTACTCGTTCCTGGTAAAATCATCATAGCTGAAACAGGAGAGGATAAGTGGAAAGTATGAAGGGCTTTGAGCTCACATGCACTGAGGTTGAATCAACACATTTTTGCATTTTCTGATGTATAGAAGTAGACTATTTTAACACAAACGCTCATTATTTACTGTCTTTTAAAATTTATACTCTTGTAAAAGTTAAATTCTTAAGAAATCCAATCAGTCAAAAAGCACCACCCGTAAACAAGCTGCACTTCCATAATTCGGTGTGCTTGCTGTGAGTCAAGGAAACAAATACAGACGTCTGTATTTCGGGTGAAGGCCATTCAAGCAAAGGTCATTTATAAGTTGCATGGGAGGACATTATATTTTATACATGTTTGGTTTTTTTTCTCAGAGATTTTGATATCAGAGATCTTTCAGGGTTATTTTTTTAAGTACTTTCCTTGACTTGAGGCTCTACGTCAGCCGTAACCCAGGTGGCCATTGCTTGACCTGCCTGTTTGGCATTCCACGGGACCCATTTGTGTACAAAACCTCTGCAGTCCAGGAAATGTCAAGCATTGTGTCATGGGAAATGTCTTCTTGCCTTGGATGAACTTTTCTAGACATTCTTTTTCGTCATGACATCGAGGACATCCTGTTCCTGTTCTCTTCTGGGCCTTTAAGCACTGGAGTCTGTCTTGGGACTAGACCTGGCCTGCATTTAGTTCAGTGGACTGATATCTTAGTCGCATCTTAAGAAAATTTTGTCGAAACAGCACAGCGTTAGTGTCTATGCTGTGCCTCCTGCAGCTGCACCATGACAAAAACTTGTTTGGTCGACAGGCACAAATCTATCTGACGTGATATCAAAATTTTTCTCTGTTGTGAGATCGAACTCATTAGATAACATACAAAAGCAAATGTAAACAATCAAAATGTAGATTTTGATCAAAACAGATTTTCTAAGAGAAACTCCAGACCCAGCTTGGTGGAGATCATCAACCATCAAACTAAAGCCTTAGAAATGAATCATTTCATAAATAGTTGGTGGATGTAGTGCGAATGCGCTGCAGCTTGCGGTGTCTTTGCTCCAGGTGCAGCTGGTGAGAAATAGCAAGCAGTCCGTGCATCAGTGTTTCACCTGTGATGTGGTGATATAAAGTGATGCCTGGTGTGTCAAGGCATGTAAGTGACTCAGGCATGCTGGTATATCTCTGACACTGTGCATAAAGAGAGTAACGCTACCACTGTCACTTGGCACAGATGCTTCCTTTTTCCTTCAGTCTGCACTTCCTCTTTCTGTTAATTTCTTTGGGTGATTCACTTTTTTTTTTGACTGAATCATTTCTAAATATGCTTCCCCATTAGCATTGTTATCGCTCTTCCCACATGCGTCTGTGCACTGATGAAATCAGCAGCACACCCACCCCACACCTGGTTACCTGGACACGCTTTGTTTACAGTTAGCCTGGAAACACTGTAACTAGGAATGCAGACATTGCATTATGCACTGTGTTAAGTACCAGCGTCTTCGCAGATAAACATGCACACAAACATCACAGTACACTCCTTTTCTCTGAAACTGCAAATGTGTTTTTGCATTTTGCGCTCACACGTGCCTCTGCCTTTCTTTTTCCGAAGCCCTTTCCTGTCTTCTCATGTGCAAATGCTTACCAAAACCCACTTCCCCTAACTCTCAAATGCACATAGCTCACATAGCTCTCAGCTGTTAAGATGGGCAGGCTTTAGATCTGAATATTGAAGTTTAATCCGGAAGTTTGTTTTAGTGCCTGTTTGCGTGTAAAGGGTCTTTTTTCTGAGCGACAACCGTTAACGTTTTATTGCGTTTCTGTTTAAGTGTAAGCTCCAGTAAAACTTTGGCACGGAGACAATGACTGTTGCTCTAAGAATTATAAGAACACTCCCCAGGACACACCAAGGTTATATAATATTTTTTTTAGACTTTCAGTACCTGGGAGCCAAATTTCATACACCTGTGGCATGCAAACCATGTAACTATCAGTGTGAGAACTTTACCTACTCTTTTTCTAATTAACATATTTAAATGATGGTGCTTTCTCACCACCCTTTGTCACATTCTCTCAGTACGGGCCCTGCATGTCCCACAAATGCAAACTACTTCTTGTTATAAAGAGAATAAGGAGATATGTTGTCTAACCTCATTTTTTAACATACCTATTCTGGTTAAGTGTTTTTCCTGTCGCCATGGTTCTCCTTTTTGGTGTGGTCCATGCCTGGTTTGTTTATGCCATATTTGAGAAAAGGATTCAGTGAATCAGAGATAGTCATGCCCTCTAATGAAAACAGATTAATCCATCCCCAAATGACTCACAAAATTCCAATTGCTTAGAGTATAAGGGTGAAATTTGCTTTTCTATATGCAGCTGTTGTTTTTCTGTTCACTTCCTGTTTTGCCTCCTGTCACAATTTGCTTTATCCTTGTCAGGATATTTTTTTTATTGTTATAAAAGTTAAGAGCAAATTAAACATTCCATATCAGTTAAAATTAATCAGTTTATGCACAAAAGAAGTACAGCACAAACCCTACAAATACTCATGCTTAAAAATATTGTTTTATTCTGGCCTATTGTTTTTCAAAGTATTGACGTCTGAGTGCCAATGTATTATTTTTTTAACCAGTAGTGTTGCTTTGTTTAACATTTATTTGTTGAGAAGGGCTGAAATTGCTGGATTGCATCATCACATACCTGTGGGCTGCTCTTTGAAAGCCCTGGGCTTAGCTTAAAACTGCGAAAGAGCTGATGTCTTGTCAAACAAAAGACTGTAATTAACATTAAAATCCAAACCTTGCACTAAAAATAGGAAGCTGAAGAATAATGTTGTGCCTCTTATGACAAAAAAAACCTCCCTGAATGAACGCTTGTATCTAAAAGAAACCAAGTTGATTAGACATGTTTGTTTGTTTTTTTGTCTGAGCGAAGGATGCATTTAGAAAACATTCCCAAAGAACATCTGGGTCTTATCACCTCTTCAGCATCATTTCCTCCTCATAAAATGACCAGGAGCCAAGTCCCTAAAGTGTGTTTGTGCTTACTGTAAACGGGGCTACGTGCCTATCGCACATAACTCCCTGTTATGTCATGTCAGTGGAAACTGATATTATTACTAATGTTAATATTTTCTACTCCTCTTAACATTTTGTCCACGCTTGAAAAATTAGCTAGCTGGAGTCAAAGGCTAAGGCACAGTTTGACAGGGACAGAAGGGGTCACTGTGACATGCTGGTGAATTTTTCACACACCCTTGTTGTAGACAGCGGTTGAATATGTCTTGGAGTTAATGTGAGGAGAGAGCA
>VOQK01012200.1:9758-28137 GCA_015052645.1 Benitochromis conjunctus
CCCCACACTGCCAGAGTGGTGCAGGCCATTCTGGATCAGCAGCATGTACAGACACTTCTTTGGCTAGCATTTAGTACTGATAGGCCTCCTATTAAACATGTGTGGGACATGCTGGGTTGACGTGTTCATCAGAGACAAAACAACCAATGACCACTGCACAGCTGCAGGCTGCATTCATCCAGGAATGGAGAGCAATTCATCAACAACAGATCCAGACACTTGTGCAGTCCATGCACAGATGGATGACTGCTTGCGTTGCGCCCAGAGGAAGCCATACCTCGGATTAAATGTCATGTATACACATAAATTATAGTGTTAAAAAATCTACTAAAAACACACACAATTTTTGACTAGTATAGTTCCTGTTGCAGATTAGTTTCTAAAATATGCAATTTCATGATAAATAACCTGCTCCTTGTCTAATAAGTGAAGTACAATTATTGTTTTTGCAAGGTGTCACAGTCCTCTGTCGAGGTGAAGGTTAAGTAATAAATCATTCAAATCTTTACTTAATTCACATTAGATCAAAAATTAAATTTGAAGTGTTTTTTTTTCTTTTTTGCAGATCTCCTAAAAGTCAAAAGCACTTAGTGATTTCAGCTTTTTCAGCTCCATCCCACAAAAATACAGGTTCATAGCTCAAAAGTTAAAAAAACAACAACTCACATGAAGGCTAATGATAAATAAACTGTTCAGACAACAATAGTCTGATATAGTTAGAGGCTTATGTATTCTCTGCGAACTATAGCACCATGCCAAATATCATTAGCAAGTTATTTAACACACAAATTCACTGGAGAGAGCAGGGAATAATTAAACTGTTTGATGCCTGAAATATCCATTTAGATTCATAATGCAAGAAAACAGAGCTGAGAGCGTAAAGAGAACTGAAAAGAAACAGCACGACTGTACTGCAGGTCACATTTGATAGAATAACACTGCAAAATTTAAAGATCAACACGAGCTGGATTTAGTTAGTAAAATATAGGAGCCATTCATTTTCGGTTTATTTTCTCCTTTAAAGCATATTTATGTATTGCTAGTGAATAAAACGGGGCAGAGAATATACTGCAGGTCATCATTTGTAGTGTCTTCAAATACGGTTGCTCGGTTGTCTCACAATTTTTACGGCCTTTGTAATTACAAAATGGTTTTAACCTCTCCAGTGGAACTGCCTTCACTTACAGTCTTCTAATAATAAAATAAAGTCCTGTAATAACCCCCATAACAATGAACTTATCTGAAAAGTGTTTCACATTTATGTTGGCCCTAATTGCACAGAGTTATGGCCTATTAGATGGGGTCTAGAATAGCAGCGCTTGGTATTTTTGTGAAGTGCGAAGATGAGACAGGAAGTGTGGGAAAGAATGCTTTTCTTGGTGTTTTTTATTTCATGAGGTTTTCCGTGACTTTGGGCTAGACACCCTCTACTCCTGCCCTTTTACTTTGTTTATTCATTCCTATGATTTAAATAATGGAACTCCCATGTTTTGCCTTTTAGCAGTGCTCTTGTACTTCATAGTTGCACAAGAAGAGTGCTTGGATTACCAGCCGCTGTCACAAAGGACTTTACTGCACAGCAAAGATGAAGATGGATTATTATTATTTTTCTTCTCTTTCTTTTTTTTATTTTTATTTTACAACAATGTCACCTTGATGGAATCACAAGATAGGGGTTCAAGATTTCGCGGGGAGAGACCGTACTGAGTTGTGTTTTGAGCACTTTGATGTGGTGTGTCATGTAAGGTGTCAGTTAAAAATAAGACTTCCAAGTCTTAAAAAAAAAGAGAGAGAAAGAAATATATTTCCTGACTTCAGGTGCAAAGGGACAATCTGCAGGCGCTCGTTCTTTAAGTAGTAGTCGGATGAGCTATACTCCCAAATGACCATTAATGTAGAACAAGAAAAATCTTCTAAGTTATGTGCTCTTATTTTTAGGGAACATAGGCCTGATTAGCATACTCTCCCCCTGCACGAGTCCCTTTGGTGGTGTTTAGATGATTTGCAGGCTGATACTTTTTCATAGATTCATCGCGATTTTTCCACTGATTCAATAAAACCAGAGTCCAGTCGCTTCTCCAGACTCTTCACTCTCGCAATTCTCCAACTCTCTCACTCTTTTTCCCGTCCTTCAGACTGCTCAGCTACAGCTCTGCTGCGGTAATTAACAGCAGTGTTACATCTGGGGAGATACTGCGAGCTATGTCAGAAAATTAGGCTGTGGAATAATGAGGGTTGAGGGACATGTACTGCTGGTCTGTAGCGGTGCATTAAAAATCAAAGGACTTTCACAGCTAATTGGAGAGGGGTTAAACTGCTTGGCTGCCTCACCTCTGTCCCGAGTTCTCCACCCAAACCTGCCCCAAGGAGATGAATGCCTCCCTTTTTACTTTAATTTTGTGTTTCATTTCCATACCAAAGTCTGTGTATTTTTTTTTTCTTCTTTACAGGAGGAATCTACAGAGTTGGGATCCTGGTGAGGTAAGTTTGGGTATACTGTATGCAGCTTCAAATTTAAACTATCTAGAGTCTGGATAGGCCACCCAGCTAGTTTGAATGGTCACAAACAGCTGAATGTCCTCACGATAGTGTGTACGAGCTACACAAAGCATAAATCAATGCAAAGTTTTCTCATTTGAGCCGAATTAGCACAGCACGAAAAGGAGACACCCCTTCTCCTGCCTTTCCCTGGTTACAATCATGGCATTAGCAACATGACACTGTATAATGAGCACAGCCACGGTCCACTGCTCAGAGGAATACCACATATACACACCCTCCTCGCTGCATTTGAGCTTGTGTGGCACAGCTGCTCGGTGCCGCTGCGGCTGTACAGGGGCTAATTACAAGTCGGCAGTTGTATTTATGTGTATATTTAAGGAAAAGTCAAACCACATTGTGTTCTTTGCTTTTGAAATGTACAAGATCAACAGTGCATTGATTTAGCACGCCCGTGTTTGTTTTTCACACGTATTGCATCCAGAAAATGGCATTCATGACAAATTATCTTAATGAACAAGTCATATATTTTAATTATAGCGATGCTTTTAGTTACGCTAATGTGAACGGTTTATAATAAACTAATATTAAAGGAGACTGGTAACACAGGATCATTGGCCAGAGTAATAGCCCACTAATGAAGCATAATGACATCGTAGGAATATGATAATTGCACACTAACAAGTCATAAATAGAATGTTAGCTGTTATACTATAACAATGCTGTTTTCCCTGTTGCAATGTAGGATAACAGAAAACTAGCTTTTTTCTATTATCAGCTATATGCCATGAATAACAACATATGTGACGTTGACATCATTCATAAAAATGATACTTTTGCAACTTTGCACTTAATTTCTGTATAAAATTATTTAGTTGAGCAATGTTGCATGAGGCTGATACAATTTCAGTACAATTGCTTTTCTTGAGATTATTAAGACCCATTTTGAGCCAAGCTTTAGCTGTCCGACAGACAGACTCCCATTTAAATCAAGTATACTTTGGTATAGAGAGGAGATCATGGTGGACTGCAAGGTGCCAAGGTCCTGTGGCTGCAACCCAAGCCCAAATCATAAACCTTGACATACAGTTCTTGGGTTTTTTGCAGTTTCTTTGAACATTGCATGGTCTGACTTTGGTTGACTTTGCAGGGATATCCATCCTGAACAATTTTTACTTCTGAATAATCTTTCTCACTGTAGACTGATGGACATCAGATTGTTTGGAAATGGCCATATAACTCTTCCCAGATTGATAGGTAGCAACAATTGCTTTCTAAGATCACTGCTGATGTATTTCCTCCTTGGCATTGTGTTAATGCACATCTGAACGTTCCAGACCAGCAAACTGCCAACGTGTCTGCATTTATAGAGGAGCTCACACTTTCTGATGTTCAATTAATCAGATGCATTTAATTGTAAGCACCTGGCTGCTTGCCTACTCTTCTAATTCCTATGGAAGCAGCAAGGGTTCACACACTGCTTCTGCATTTTGTCTTATTCCTTGTTAAGTTAACAATGACATAGTGTATTATGTCATGTGTTGTAGTCAACTTGATGTTTTATTTATTTATTTTTAAGACCTGCTAAAGACCAGATCACTTTTGTTAGGTCCTGATATGTAAAAGCTTAGAATAGACACAGGGTGTACTTAGTGTTTATTACCATGATTGCAAACTAAAAATCGAAACCAATTAAATTAACATAATACAAGTACATATAATGGATTACATATCTAAAAAACTTTGTTATCCCTATCTTGGAGAATCTTAGCAGTCAGTGACCCATTCACTGACTGCAAAAATTTAAGGGTTCGTTTTAATATTTTACAAAAGGCCAGCGATAGTTCATAGACACTAGCTGAACTGTTCAGAGGCAAAAATGTAAGAGAGTGATTTAAAATCTTAGTTTGCTAAAATCAAACCACTTTCATGTGACGAGTCTGTTCATTTATGTATTGCAAAGGCAGACCTAAGGCAACATTTCCTTGCATTGAATACTGAATCTTGCAATCAAAACTCTTCATGTCTGACTTTTTCCCTAATAAGGTGTTGTGCTTTTTTCCCGCTCCTGCTACTATTGTTAGGCATTTTTTAATTATTATTTGTGTGGGCAAGAGCTTCTTCTGTCACTGTCAGTCATTAACAGCAGCCACAATAGGTTCTGACAGATGAAAGCGGCAAATTAATTCAAGACTGATATTAGAATTTGAAGTGCTACCATCTTGGCATGAGCGGACTGCGTTCTTCAAATCTGCTTATTTCACTGGAAATGTGGCCAATCCTGGAAGATGAACAAATTAACACAATACTTGTTTTTTTTTTAATCATCCTACTGCACATAAATAGCAACAGCATGTTTATCAAAGCTTTGAAAAATAAAATGTGTGATGTAAAAATGGCTCATTTTTTAGATATTTCATGCTTTCTGGCAGTAAATGATTTCTTCTGGTGTTTTTTTGAGGATATAGTTTGACACTGATTTTACATATTTGAACAAATAAACACCCTGGCACACGATTCGTTTTGTTTTGCTGCTTTACTTCAAAAGTACTTTTAGAGAAAAGTCGGTATAATTTTGTTTTTGCAAGAGTGAGGAAGCAAGCTAAAATATGCTTTTAATGTACTAATTCATCAAGTCGCTTTACTCAAAATGTCATGAGGCACCATTAAAACTCGCTACCTCCATTTAGACTGCATCTTTCAGTCTCTCTATTCTGCTTCCTGTTTATGTTCCCAGTCCAGGTAGTGCAATTGATACGGGATGGGGGCCATAGCTTTGTTCAGGCTCCCGAAGGGAGGCTGGAGCAGACTGAAGCTGCCTTTCCCTTGTCACAAGTTTCCATGTTGCAGTTGATGAGGCAGCCAGTGAAGTCAGTCAAGCTTTCCCCCATTTTTTATACGGCACAGGGACAGTATACTGACACTGTTTCACATGGACTGGAAAAAAATGAGATTTAACATGGATATTGTCCAGTTTTGTATGTGTCTAGGATGGTGGAGACACTGAAAAAACAATCACTATTATACCAAAACACTGATTTCACCATGGTGTAAATCTTTTGCTTATTCAAGAAATAAATAAAGTTTCATTAATTAAAAAAAAAATCCAAAATAAATAAAAAACATATTTTTTTGGACTATATGGGTTTAAACCAGTGAAAATGAGCTTATTGGATGGAATAGCATTTCGACTATGGGCTGTCTTTCATTCTTTTATAATACAGAGGCCATGCGCTTTAAATTTGACCACTTTGACAGCAAACCTTATTGGAACTTTATTTAAACTGTCCTTGGAGTATTGATGCTTTTCCTTTGTGTCGTATCGTCACAATAAGCATCTAAGCATTTTAGAAATTCAGGTCGAAGCAGCTGCACAATACAATGTTTCTCTACTAACAATAGATCATTGAACTGTTCATCTTGCAGCACCTTTCAGAACTTTATTTTGGAGCTCCGATTTTATTGATTGGCTTTATCCTTATTGACTGGTTTCATCCAGTGAGTTGTAAAAACATTTGGAAGCATTGCTGTTGGCTGCTTATAACCATGAAGCAGAAAACTAAGAGGTGAATATAGAACATGTAGCAACTAAAACCCATCAAAAAAGCAAAATTTACCAAACATTCATCTATCCATTTTCTTATCCAATTTCGGGTCGCAGGCATGTGAGCTGAATCCTAACACGGTTGTCATAGGGTGAAATTTGGGATACAGGCTATATAAGGACAGGCTGCCACTCTGAAACTGAAAACCATGCACATCAAAATGCGTTCACATCCACACCTAAGGCTAATTTAGAATCGTCAACTAACCTAACAAGTATGTCTTTAGACTTTTGGGAAGTACAGAGTGGTTAGGACCATTGCTTCGCAGCAGGTACTCTGGCTTCTTCCCATAATCCAAAACAAGCATATTAGATTAATTGGTGATACTAAATTTCTTGTAAATGTGAGCATAAATGGTTGTCTTTTAGCCCTGTGATAGACTGCATGGGGACCTGTCTACTCTCACCCTGTGACACCACTTTAAGAAATATACTTAGACATATCGATCTCTTGCAAAAAGTTATGTTATAATATAGAGACCATTCATATCTTTTTCCAAAAGTTACTAGCATTTCATTAGTATTTGCTTGTTAAGTGATGATATATCAGCCCTAGCATTTCTGCTGCGTTGATTAAGGCTATTGTTTTTTTGTAATGCTTTGTGTCTTGTTTGATTTAAACAAAACCCCTTGAAAAATAATCAGAGGTCATTCTTAGCGTCTCCAGCTTTTTAAGAGCATTATTTATGTGCAGCACATATTAAGGCCTAGTTTTCAAAACACTCAAGCTCACGGTTTCACTCTCGAGGAACCACTCGACTGAGGATTTTCAGTGAGGACATTTTCGAGTAATCCAAACAAGGCAGCAACATATTAATGACTAATCTCATGTTGTGGATGGGCTCATCCCAGATGTTCTCTTAAGTGTGGCACATTGTTGGTGTCATATTCCTTCAGCATGAATTTATACTTTTATTTGGCCCCATCCTCCATCCTGGCTTTGTTATTTTCTTCATATTAGCCTAGCCATGGCTCTAGAGCGACCCACGAGGTAAGGCATCATTGTATGTCAACTAATTCAACTTCACTAACCATCCAAATGTAGCTGCTATTTAGATTTTCATCTTTGCTGGCATTCAGACTTACAGCAGAAGCTGTGATCTTGTATTATCAAGACGCAAGCTGCCTAGCTAACTTCCTGCTAACTTCTAACTCTGCTAAACCCTGTGAGTTCTCGTTCTCATGGATGCCTCGATATTAAACTTTATGGAAATACCCTGGAGAACAGCCAGACTGATATGACAGAGTATTAGGGCCACATTAAGAAAAACAAACATTTTATTGATCATTTTGAGAAAAAAGTTGAAATGTGGACATTACAGTTGTTTCAAGACAAACTCCCACCGCTGCTATATCCTCTACAAAATGCTTTGTGTAGATGAGTTAGTGAAATCGTGCTGAAAAATTGGCTTTAGTTACAAGTAAATGATTTGTCTTTTAGCTTATATAAACAGAGTGTGGCGATGACTATAAGGACGTTAAAAAGATGGTGCAGAAAGCTGTATCAATGATCACTGATCAATTTCTTTAACCAACATTTTAATTTTCATTGTTGCTTCACTGTTTGTTTGATTTTTGTAATAAAGGAGCATTTGTACACAAAAATTGCTTAAGCAGATGGCTCAGTCACAAGGTCGCATCCACCAACTAGCATGTCACTTGCCAGCTGAAATTTTGATTTTGATAAAAGCGTCCTGTTCATTTATTATAAAAACATAAAGTTTTATAGATCAAAGGCTGTAATTTATTGAACTTTTAGCCTCCATGCTAATCTAAGCAAAGCATCTCCTGACAATACTTCTATACAAATACAGATACTACTACATATACTGACAAAACGTCAAATGGCATGTAAAGTACTGTTCAAAACAGATCTTACATATCTCTTTCTCTCCGACTATACAGTATGAAGAAAAATATCACTAATACTATTACAAGCTGGTTTTGAGCCTAGAGTCGCAACATGTGTAATTTAGTGTATGGTGGGCATTAGATTGCTCTTTTCATAAATCTATTTAAACAGAGTAAGGAATGAAAAATATAAAAACAGGGCAGTGTCTGCAGTAACTCAAATCTGCATTCTGTCTCAATAATGAAATTTGAAAGAAAGCCCTTGAGAGATTAGGGATTCCCCTTTGCCAGCAGATGTTTGCAAAATGAAAGAGTTTCAAAGAGAAGAGCCCGGGGGAGGGGTGGAGAGGCAGGGCAAGGAAACAGCCAAAGTGTAATCTTGAGATGGGGGTAAAATGTTTGGGTTCTTTCAGCATATTTGCGCAATGGGGCTAAGAGGACAATGGATGAGGCTGATTTCTACATTGTAAATGTATTAGAGTGCAATCCCACAGCAGAGGAGTGCTGCATCAGGATCAAGACTTAAACAATGTTGCCTTTCCTTTATCTCTCCGCCACACTCTCCGACAGACCTGCTGGAATTGACTCGCAGTGTGTTTTTCCCAAAAGCCTGAATCACAAACAGCTCCCTCTTGTTCGAGTGCGACTTCATTATTGCTCGAAATATGCTCCGAACTGAGTATACATTGCTCTTATATTCTCTGGCTTGTGTGACATTTGCATCATAATTCAGTTTACATAGAGCTGTGGTATTTTTTATATCTCTTTCTGTGGCAATAAAATCCTTGTAAAGTTAACTTTATGATAACCCTGAGCACAAACTCTGACCTTCAGCTATGAAAAACCATCAAACTGCACAGAAACCTGAGAAAGAAATTGCTTCAAGATGGGAGATGCAATCTTCCATCGCCACTCTGTACAAATTCAACTAAAAGAACACTTGTTAAAGACCTCCACTTTATTGGGCCGGAGCTGTCACATCTGATAAAGCTCACTGTAACCGAGTGGGCGACCTAGGGACAGCAGGGAGACTGGGAGATTGGTTGGTATCAAGATCGTGTGACACTGAAATACGCCTTTCACTCTATTTTCACCAGATGATCATTTCAAGCAGCTGAAGAAAAAAAAAAATCACGGTCTCAGAGGCAGCTGACCCCTAACTTAAACAATATTATAGCTGCTAAAAATCCCCTCTGGATGACAGACTTCATTCCAACCTCCTCATGACATTTGTTGGAACACCTTGGGATTTGATGATGACCATGAAACCACAAGGAACAGGAGAAGATTTCCAGTATGGAATCACGAATGAACACATTAGTGTGTGTGCTGACAGATGAGTCTTAATTGTTACCTCTGGCAAATGGGACTTCACACAAGAGAACAAAAGCTCCCTTCCCAGCGCCCTGTTTGATGCAATGTGACGATGACCTTGCTGCAATGCACCTTCCGCAAGATCCTTAAGAGTTTATCTTGACAGACTCCCAAAGACTGTCTCTCAGGTGTCGCGCTGATAGACCAATTCATTTAACTCTGTCACGATCCGAGGCTTTAGAGGGTGCTGCTTGATGAATCCCTATTGTTCTTCTCCCTGTCTGGCTGTTTGCACTCCTTGAGGCGAGCTACATTACTGTTTCAATAGCCTTTAGACTATTACCGCATGAAAAATTGGTCTCTTTTTCAATAAGCATTGTCCTCTCTGTCCTGTATGTGATTCCATGGTAACAACAAAAATATTCACTGGAGGATAAATGGGACTGGGATTGCTTAACAGATTCACTGTTAAATACAGTAACTTCAGTGCCCACGTTCGTGTCACTAAGTCGCAATGCCTTAAGTCTGTTTTATTATCAAATTGGATTAAAATGCAGTGTTCATCATTTTAAGAAAATTGCCTATTTGTTTTTTGCAAGCATTCCTGTGAAATTAGAGAAACAATACTACTCCTATGTCTGCAAAATATAATCAGGAGGCAGCAGTGGCTATGCCACAAGCATTCTGCAGCTGTCTCAGCTGACATGTGATGAAAAATCTTTAAATATGAACAAATGAATTGGTTTGAATTCATACTTGCGTTAATTCTTTGTGGCACAGATTCAACAAGATGCTGGAAACGTTCCTCAGACATTTTGGTCCATATTGGCATGATAGCGTCACATAGATTTGCCAGCTGCATATCCACGATGAGAATCTCCCGTTCCACCACAACCCAGAGGTGCAGCTTGAGATGATGTGAGCTCTGTGACATGGTACATTATCTATGCCTTCAAGTTATTTACACCAAGTTCTGACCCTACTATCAGAATGTTGCAGCAGAAATCAAGACTCATCAGACCAGACAACATTTTTTTCTGTTTTTTTGTGATCATGTGCTACTTGTAGCCTCAGTTTCATGTTCTGACAGGAGTGACACCTAATGAAGTCTTCTGCTGCTGTAGCCCCCGAGATTCAATTTGTTGTGCGTTCAGAGACGCTCTCCTGCTTACCTTGGTTATAACAAGTGGTTATTTGAGTTACTGTTGCCTGTCTAGCTCAAAGCAATCTTGCTATTCCTCTCTGACCTTTGACATCAAGAAGGCATTTGCGCACAGAGAACTGATGC
The DNA here is from genome assembly GCA_015052645.1 of Benitochromis conjunctus. Lineage (NCBI taxonomy): Eukaryota > Metazoa > Chordata > Actinopteri > Cichliformes > Cichlidae > Benitochromis > Benitochromis conjunctus. Next base: position 20,315 of record VOQK01012200.1, read on the forward strand.
TCACCTGGATATTTACATTTTTGCCCATTCTCTGTAAACTCTATAGATACTTGTGTGGACAATTTTATTAGATCAGGAATTTCTGAAATATTCAGGCCAACCCATTGGGACCCAACAACCATGTAACATTCAAAGTCACTTAAATCACGTTCCTATTCCTAAAAAAATTACAAAGGCACAATACATCCCTCTCACTTTGGAGACGCACATCTGGATCCTGCTACTGTGAAGACCTGCTGTCGTAAGTCTCATTAACCATCTGTGACAGGGTAGATTAATAAGTCTCACCAAACTTTCATTAACATGCACAAAACTCAATATATATGCACATGAAAGGTGATTTTGGAAGGATTCTGTGTGTGTCCTTCTGTCAGTCGAGGCCAGAAAAAACAGTTGTTTGCAAAATTTGTGGAAGATAAAAAGCCAGAGTTTCCAACTTAGTCATTGCTTTAATTTCCATAACGTAATGGTTTAAAGGTTTCTCACAAAAGACTTAGATATGGGAAGAGGAGATTTTCAGTTAGTGTCTCCAAACTATAATCCTACATGTACACATTTTGTCCTTGTAGGTTCTTTGCTAATAGCCACAGATAAATTGCCTGCTGGTTTTTGTTCAGAAATTCAAGAAAATCACTGTGCTGATCACTGTAAGGACGGTAATGCTGGCTGATGGTAAAAACACGTTGTCTTATCTTTTCTTTCTACTCCACTTTCTCTTTTGAATGCAAAAAGTTTACTACCAGTGTTTAGGCCTCGGAGTTGTTTAAAGGCACCTTGCCAGAATCTGAACGGAGTAATGAGAGTAACAAACAATGTAACACATTACTTTGGTTGCTGAGTAGTGAAGTAATGTAATGCCAGTGATTAATACTGCCTGACTGTGCTGGTCTTTGCTAATGTCAAGCGTTTCTTTAAAGACTTAATCGATCTTTTGACTTGCTTTAATCTTCATAACCTTACTATTGCAAATCTGCGCTGAGGGGATATGTAGGGAATACAGGAAAATGACAGAGAGGAACAATTAAGCAGAAATCCTGTCTGTGAAAGATGAATTCTGTGGGAGAAGGCATTAACCGATAGGAATGATTTATTATCCATATATAAAGGTCAAACACAAACACAAGTTTACATATTTGAATTCTGCTTGAAAAGCAATTTTGCATCTGACTTTATGTTAGGTTCTTGCTTTTTTTTTCCTTTTCATAGTTCTTTGCAGAACTTTGAGGAGGGGACAGTTTTTCAGCGTTTCTTTTTTTCGTTAAAGACATGTCCTACAATAACTGTCCTTGAATGCAACGGCATTGTGAGTTCATTAAAGGTTTCCTTTTTTACGGCTGGCACTTGAGCTGAACTAGATTCGGTGAAGTAAATACATCATTAGGTAATTTCTGCTCACATGGCGACAGCATGATTGGCATCCTTGTAGTCATAACTTAATAGTTATAAATAGGTCTTCAAGAAAAGTTTTCTTTAAAGGTTATTTTGAATGTTAATGGATAAGACTGATATGTCCAGCATTCCCTGGTTTATCCACTGCCTCTCTGCTGTGTCTGCATCTATTTTGATTTTTGTGTTAATCTGCAGCTTGTTTTTATTAAAAAAAACAGACAGATAATTTTAATTTGAAAACACAGAAGGGATGTGATAACACAAAGCCAACGTTCGTCATTTTATCGCCACCCTTCCTTGTAATACATCAACAAACCACCACAACTGGTTGCCTCTGACTGTGCAAACTCATCTCTGAGCAGCTGGTTTACCTCATTGCCAGGCAGGGAGTGTGTGAGGGCTGCGAGTAGCCTTGCCTGGTTCAGCAGCGGGCATGCGGGTGTTAGATGAGCCATTGATCCTTCCCAGCATGCTCTTCCACTAGGCGATTCCTCCACTTTGCACCACCCCTCACCCACGCCATTGACTTTCTGCCATGACGTTCCGCTTCCACGCCAGGACCTGACATTTAATGATCCTGTGATGGAGTAACGTCACATTTATCATCTGCCATCACATGTGACTGTGAGAGCATAGGGCAAAGCAAAAAACAAACAATATAAGCTGGGCAGAAGAGATGCACTGTGACTGACAGCACGAGTACATCACAATAAAGTCTCTGAAATGACTGTGCAGAAATGTCCTCTGTACCCAGAATGTACAATCAGGGACTGCATTTTGAGCAGAAAACTTCAGCAGATGTTTGTTCCATTCCACTGTTAAACCTTTTTTAATCTCTTTTTTAAATCTTTCTATTGATACAGCCTCAATTGTACAATCACCAAACATCTCACACGAAGCCTCCAGCAGTTGTCTAGTCGCAATTTGTAAACTGCAGGTATTACAAAAAAATTGATGCTTTAAAATTTCCCAACATTTGAATTGTGGTGTAATTACGCTTTTGCAAAACTCCTGACTTTATGACACAAATAAGCTTACGGTACACTGATTTGTTGTATTATTTATAATACTGTGATCTCACTGTGTTTTGTCATTTCCTGGGAAGATGACAAGTTTTTGCCTTAATGCAGCTTCAGCCTTAGTCTAGAATTAAGCTTCTCCTCACTGCACAAACAGTACTGTGCAGACGTCTTGAGCCCAAACTCATTTCTTTATATTTAGGTTCCAAGAAGCTACACTTTCTTGTAATTTTTGAAAGTGGCCTTGAGCTATAGTTCTTCAGGCTTTCTGGACGACTTTTCTTTGGACAATGGCTGCTTTTCACTCATTTTAGGTGAGTCCTTGTACCTGACCATTTGTTTTAGTTAAGCCACTTAACACTGACCTAAGAATCATTAAAAGATAAAAAAAAGGTATCCAACTCAAAAGGATGAACCAGTGTTGTATCTGTATCTATACATAAAAGAAAACTTAGCCCAGAACCCAGAAGTTTTAAATTGCATCTTAATGCATGTTGCTAGCAATCTGTCACAAAAATCCATAGTTTATTCCCATTTCTTTAGTTGACAGTTTGACAGGCATACAGTTGTACTTTTGCACCAATATGGTGACTGCACACCATATGGTGTGCAGCTTGTTCTTTAAAAGTTTGAGGAAACAGGACAAATGGAGAGCAAAAGAAGTTAAAAATCTATCTATGACAAATGAACAGGATTTGAGTGTGATGTCTTTAAGAAATAAGAAAAATATAGACCTGACACAGTCGTCAGGTCTCAGACAAAAACCCATCAGGTCTCAGAAGTCATGTCTCAGGTCTCAGACAAAAACCCATCAGGTCTCAGAAGTCAGGTCTCAGGTCTCGGAAGTGAAAAGTCAGGTCTCAGATGTCAGGTCTCAGAAGTGAGAAGTCAGGTCTCAGACCTGACTTCTGAGACCTGAGACCTAATGGGTTTTTGTCTGAGACCTGATGACTTTTTTCCGAGACCTGACATTTTTTTTTGTTTGAGAACTGAGACCTGACAGCTTTTTGTCTGAGACCTGATTTTAAACCTCATTAGAATTGTTATTATATATGGAAATCAAGAGTATAGAATTTTTGCAACGTTCACTTTCCTTGCAACATACTAACAATGAGAGCTGGCTCAAGACTTTTGCACAGCACTGTAAGTGAACATGAGCTTGGATCACCCAGATATGTAACATCCTGATAAAACCTGTCAGTGTTGTCAGCTGTCATTCTATACACCAGCCACATATAAGAAGCCTGCCTCTGCTTTCTTGAACTCAAGCAGCAATTGTTTCGTAGGTGGCGTTTTTGCGGATGGTCGATTGCATTTGAAATTAGACCATTTTAAAATTCACAGAGTTTTCACTGCTGCTTTGACAGTTCAAGACCAAAGATGAAAGCACTTACAGCTTGGGCCTCTCACCTAACCGCTGTCTGTTGGAATACTAAAAGAGAAAATATTCAATAATAGATCAGGTGAGCTCTTTTTGGGAAGATATCTGTGACTCTGTACGAGAAGGCTCAAAGTACACAAAGAAATAGTCATAGGATACAAGACAGCAGTTGAGACAGCTGAGACAAGCATGTGTCTTATTCCTATACCAAAGTACCGAACTGTCCAAAATGTAGTCCCAGTTCTTGGCCTGCGGTATTCTGAATATCATAAACGAGAGTCTTATATTCAGAAGTGATCCGCATACTATTTGGTAAGTAGAAAAAACATCCCAAGCGAGCTTTCGCCTCAAGCAAGCGGTCTGAGCTACATCTAAAGAAAAAATCTGCACTGTAAGTTAAAATAGTGACTCTAAGGTCGAATAATTATGCGTCCCTCCATGTGGCACATTGCTGCATTACAAAGCTGCCTAACTAATTTTGACTGGGAATAAAAAGAAGAAGAAGAAATAGAAGAGAAGAGAATGGGGGGGAAGAAAAACAATGTCGAAGGACACTGAAAGAGATGTGTTAATTTACAAAAGGCTTCAGGAAGAGTTAATTAAGCCAGTTGCAGGAATGAGAGAAAGTGCTGAGTCCTGGAGACACACAATATTTATTCATCAGCCCATTAATGTTTAATTCCCCTTTTTTTCTCCTATTTTTAAAACGGAGGGAGAATGGAAGAAAGCTTTGAACATTTGACCTTATATGTAAAAGTGTAGGGTTAGTCTGAAGAGCCTCGGGGGTTGTCTTAATCATTAAGAACCAGCAAGTTAAAAAAAAAAAGGAAGTACTAGCTCAGTGTGCTGTTGGAGCGGGCGGATATATATTCAAAATCAGATTATTGCAGCAACTGATTGTCTTCTTTGTTTTGTTCCGCGACCGTCCCACACGACACTCAAAGGGTGAAAAGCGGCAACAGTTGGAGCAGGATTAAAACCTCATGCAAAAACGCCTGTTCAAATTTAGCACCAAATATCCATCATGTCACACATGACGCTCCACTGTACCGATGGTAGCGCTCCTTCGATCCCGCCAGACGCGTCTGATGAAGGGATGGGGCCCCATCTGAGGAGGAAACAGTCATGTGCTTGATTTGTCTGCAGCCTAATTATATGGCAACAAACGAGTTGCCAATCATGAGAATATATTGTCTGGTTTTATCTCAGGAACTCATCAAGTCAACCCAATTAAAAGCTGCAATGAGAAAGACATCGGCAGTGAACAGGGCTCTCATTCAGTTAATTCATGATTGCCAATTAAAATAGAATAGCGTGCAAAGTTGTAAAGCTGTCAGGAGGGCCAAGCTAAATTACCCTTTTCCACTTTGAATGATGGATGCGTTCATTGCTCTCCCTTATCTTATTTATTCTCTGGGCAGAAAGGGGTGGGTGTTTTTCTTTTTTCTTTTTTTTTGGACGGGGGGCTGAGAGCAGGAACAGTTTAAAGAATGTGTCGCTAATGAAGAAGGTTCCTCATTTCGAAAAACTCAAATCGGTTGGTGGAAGATTGTTCAGCTTTTCAAGAAGAAAACTTAATTAAATTACATTCAGTATCCTAGATCCATGCAGACAGCCCAAGTCGCTCTCACAATCACTTATAAAATGAAATCCAAAGACTGAGATCACGTCGCAAACTCAGTATTGATATTCCTCGACTTAGCTGCAGGAGCATTAATATGCATATGCCCTACCATCAGAAAGCACATGTTGGCAGCGTAAATCATTTTTTCAGAAGCAGTCCAAAAAAAAAAAAGTACTAACAATGCCATTTAAATGTGTCCACAACAGTTAAAGTGAAGGCAACTTATCCTGGTTGTGTCTCCTGGACCATTAGCCACCGTTGCCATACTATTGATGGCCTAATTAAGATGTGTCACACTGAAATATGTCACATTTTTTAAAGGCTGAAATTGATAGCTCACATTAATTTTCACTTTCTCAAAATGACCTTTAATTTCGCTCGCCAAATGCAGGCTTCTGTCTACGCCGGCACACCCTCTCGTTCCCGTTCCTGAAACAATACGTCAAAATGCTTTCACAACACACAGAGGGAGGTAGCCCTTCACAAGACAAGACCATCTAAAAGTTCAAACTGAAGTCACCCTTCGATTTCAAATACCAGTGGTATGTGTTTCCAACATTTTTTTCCTCTTGTTTAGGTAACTCAGCTTTTTCTTTTTTATTCCCCCTCCCTCTTGAGATTTTCTCTTGGGGAAGAAAAACAAGATCCAGATCAGGAGATGTCACTGCGGTGAGGTCTTCCCAGGACAAAAAGTGATAGTTTCCATTTGGGCTCTGGTAGCCATGAGTTTGTTCTTATCCTCAGGAGACGGGCTCCGCAGGTCAAGCTCTTTGCAACAGATTAAAAGACAGTGTCACTAATGTCACCCAGCAAGGGGATCAGTGGCATAGTGTGGGAAATGAAAGCTGTGACGGACGCGTACGACCACATCAGCTCCTGTCAGTGTGTCTACTCGGAGCATTCTCTTCATCCTGGCAGCCACTGGGGCCTGAGGGGGGCCCTGTCAGCTGAAGCCAGCATGGCCCCAGCGCATTCCTGAACCAGGGAAAACCCATGGGGGCCTTTCTTGAAAAGGCTCACAGGCCTTCAGAAACTCAGACCATCAGCTCAATCAACTGCTGCCACTCTACACCGAGCTCTGCTGCTGCACCAGTGGAGAACTTTTCCAATTTCAGATGTGGGTTTGTCCTCACATGAGAAATCAAAGTGTTAAAAGTTAGAAACGGAGAGGGGAAAAAAAATAACTAAGACTGGGAAATGGTGGAGGAACAGAGCGCAGTTAATTTGTGATGTGCAGTATAAGGCTTTGTTTTCTGATCACGCTGATAATCAGCTGAGCTCATTCTTACTTGATCTTTATTTCATATACTGATTGCACACATTTTTCAAACAATGGATTTAATCACCATTTGTCATCCTCCCTCTTTTACTTTTTTCCCCCCCTTTTTGTCTCTCTAAGCAGGAAATTTCATACATTTAGATATCTGCTTACAAGAATATCTTGATATTTGTTTCCATTCATGAGTGCTGAAATGTATCTAAAGCGAAACAGTGATGCTTTTTACCTTGCCTCTTGAATAAAGAGAATCATAACAACAACAGCAAAAAACGATTTAAAAATGTCTGATCCCTTCTCGAGACACAGTAGAGAAAAGCATTTTTAGTTGGCAACCCCAAGTTAATCAACGTGATCATTATGGAAATCAAGTTAGCTCTTTGACTTAATGTGATAAAAAAAAAACATGGGACAAAAAATGTACACTGTCCCGGCAAAAAAAATCCAAATTTTTTCAAACAATGGTCAATAATGGCGTGATGATAGACTCGTGTAGCTCATAACATTTAATAATTCATAGGCAACACTGTAAAAAGCAGACCCAGCGGTAAACTAGCTTGGCCCCTGAAAATCTTGGAAAGAAAAGGAAACTATTGCGCATTTTTCAGGGGGACAAAATTGAAGAAATGTGTCCAACATTCAGGGTAATAAACATGGGAAATCTTTTTTGTTTTAGTGCTGAGCGTGATGACTGATTTAGCTTTCTGCAGTGAGTGTCAGTAAAGCCTACAACGTAACCTAAAGAAGTGACCATTGCCACTCACCAGTGTTCGTGCTTGTGCATGGTGTTTTATGTGGTAATAAGTCTGTGGTCATGTCCCGGTGTTTTATATGGAGTGCCAGCCGCTGCAAATCAAATGCTGGGACCTTTTCCCTTCTAGGTCCTCATTCTTTGTTGTGATCAGTATTTGTTTTTTCTTTGTACATTCCTTAATGTCCAGTAGTTAACACAGTGCCTGTAGGAATTCAGAAAAGTAGTCAGAAATGCATAGGAGGAATCGACAGCACTGACCAGGCGAGTCACAATAGTTGCAGACTGTGGCGATGCGACGTGTAGTACACTTCAAGGAAGGTGCACGTAAGTTTGCATCAGAGTTTCAAAGGAGCTTGCGTTCTGAAGAAAATAAATCCCCC
>VOQK01012200.1:56043-66673 GCA_015052645.1 Benitochromis conjunctus
CAATGCTGCCTGTATACCTTTGCTCCTAAAGGCGTATTTCATCATTTGCAGACCATGTTGGTTGCGGCCCAAGATACTGTCAGTACACTGTGTAAAATATGCACTTGGTAGCGGGAGACCAGAAATAGAATGCGTACTTTGTTTGCCTACAGATAGGAAAGAAATGCTGAATTTGGTTGCAATGCAGAGAAATCCATTAATTATGAATTGCGCCTTTGTTTTTGTGGTTGAATCACTGTGTTGAAGTCATTAGTCGTCCTTTTTTAATTGCAGATTGTCACTAATTGCATCACAGAAAGTCAAATTTCACCTTTTAAATTAAGCTTTTATTTCTCCTAATAATAAGGTTGCACTGTCGTTCATGTAGAACTGAGAGCTGAAAAACAGATCGTTTTTCATCTGTGCAGATTGGATGGTGTTGTTGGGGAATCATATACTAAGACTAAGGCCCAATTTACACCTGGTGTTAACATGTGGTGGATTAATGACATCCGCGTGCTTGTGCATTGACACCTGGCGGGAAAATGCTTTCTCATTATCTTGATTCTGTCTGCATTGTAATCAGAGATCACTTGTGAAATGAGGCAGAGTTAGCAGCAGTGCCACTTGCTGGTATAATTTATTTTGAATTAATTTTTTTTGTAAGGAAAGACTTGCGGTGACTACTAGGAAGGAAGTAGAAAGCAACAAGAGGTGGAATTACGTGACCTTTCAACTGGTTTCAACTTTAGTTGGTGTAAGAATGTGGTCACATTGCAGTAATTGCCTTTACGCCTGAGTAAAATACCGTCACAGTGGAAAACATGCCACCTCCACATGTAGTCTGAATTGTCCCACCTTCCATAGACGCGATTGAATGAAAAAGAGTTGTGTGCTGGTTTCGGGTATAAATCGAGTCCAAGAGTATAAAGAGTCTCTATTTAGAGTACAATGCTAATACTTTGGTACTTTGCTGATACGAGGATCTATCAATTTTCAGCATTTTAGCATGAATTATAGTTTTAAAAAAGCTTATTAGAAATAATTTGATAATAGATTTACTCAGACTTTTATTTATTCTTAACGTTTAGCCTTTATTGACAGGAAAGCAAGAGTAACGGGCACACAGTAAATGACCCAGGGCCTCTGCAGTAGACTTTTGGCTTGATGATAAATATGAATTTTATTGCATCCACCTTTATCCTACTAAAAACATACTAATGCCACTAGCCGTGACATTAAGACAATAAGCTGTATCCTTTTGTTTTTTTGGTAAGGTATTTAATTTCAAGCCTAATCATAATCACCATGTTCCTTGCTCTCTCCTCATCTAAGCTGAAAATAAAACACAAAAAACCTGTGCGGCATTTAGCACTCGGGTACTTCAGTGAAGAAAACTAACGCTCGTCATTACTGACTCCACATGACTTATTTTGGAAATTTGATGCAGTTAGGATCACACTTTCGCAACCCAAGGCTAATTTATAAAAACCATAACAACAATAACAGCACTGAAAAGTGCTGGTGGCTGAATCAATTCTCTTTCAATTTCAGGGACAACGGGGATAAGTGGATCTTAGCTGGCGCAGATAATGTTTAGTTTCTTCTTTGCATTTTTGGAAGTTTTTTAAATGCTGCCACAAACCAAGGACATTGTCTGTGTGTGAATTTCCTTTTAAATGGCGTCTCTTGTGAGCGATCTCTTTCTTCTTTTTCCTTTCCCTTTTTCTTTTCTTCTTTTTCTATAAATGCTAGTCTACAGTAAAAAAAACAGTAGCTTTACATAAAAAGTCAACTGCTTTTATGACAGTATCAGAACTAGATGTATTAAAAGGATTTCATTCAAAAGGACATCAGCCTTACGCTGGCAATTTGCTGTGGCCTATGGACGATGTAAAGTAAAGGTGCAAGACGCATTATTTCCCCTCTTTTCAGATCAAATTCCCTTTCAGTTCCTTTTTGCATCCTTTTTGACACGCAGAGCTGAAATTCTGTTAAATTTAGCTCCTCCAGAGAAGTTTGAGGGATTTCTGTGAAGATATCCTGTTCTTGGAACCAAGCCCATTCATTTTTCTATGGCGGAGATGAGTTCATAGTCTGACAGTGTTAAATTATGCTGCGGGGCTAAGGCTATGCAAAGACTATGGGGTGATTCAGAGATGGATTGGGCTATGATCTAAGGTTGTTATTGAATTTGGCTCCTGATATCCCTCAGAATGAAGAATGGAGTCAGGAGAGTGATTTGCTCCTTTTTTTCCTTGGTGCGAGACTAAATATATTCACTACTGGAGGGATTGTGTACACATCAAAAGTCTTCCTTCCCAAAGGCCCTCTCATGTTGGGGTTTAATAAGGTATTTTATTGTTTGAAGTAGTACTGCTTGTTTGAGTTGTTTATAATCCCTTTGGATCGTAGCAGCACAGTCGGTAGTGTAAAAGAGATGGCATTATTCTTGTTTTCTTTTCTTTTTCCACAGCGCTGGGCTTTCGTTACATTTTATAATCCAGGTAGGCTTTTTTTTATTCTTTCTCCAAAGAACTGAGGGAAAGCTGGGGTCACAGGGCACATGCTGTACTTCAGTGCCAGTTGCAGGTGGTGGACTTTATGCCTGACTATTGCATATAGGTGCTGCACAGAAGAGAAGGGGACGAGGTAAAGAAGCTCACGTAACATGGATGTAGTCCTTGAATGTATTATAGTGAATGTATTGTGTCTGGTCGCTCCACCTGGTTGAGGCAGGGGAATCGTGCCTGTCCCATTTATGTCGTTGTAGCATTTAGCAGTCTTTTGTGCTGCTGTGTATTCTCCTGCTTGTGAAAAAGTTTCCACTCGTGAGTTTTGGAGAAAAAAAAAAAGCTCGCCAATTTATGAGTTAAAAATAGTATTAATCGCAATCTTTTAAAAACAGCATCAAACACAATTAGACATTGCATTATTTGTAGTACTGTGAATTCTTTGGTACAACTAAGCATCAATTTAGTGACATTTTTCTGGCAAAACCAATTAGAGTTGCTTAGACAAACAATCTTAGGCTCAACAGAACAACCAAAATTGCATCGTGGCAGACTTACTTTCTGACTACGCCTTCTCGTCTTGTCTATGTATTGTACATATCAAGCATAGGATTATCAAAACCAGAGCATCCAGTGTCTTAACTGTTCCCAAGTCATATCCAGGGCATCCTATCGCCGAGTGGAGACTGGTTTAAATTCTGTGCTTCACTGAATTAAATAATGTGCTTCAAATGAATAAAATAAAATAAAAAATCAGTAGTTTACTTGAAAAGTTCCATGCAAATATATATGGATAACGAAGAGCTCTTCTTTCAAGGAAGATCCAATTTTCTTGCACGATTAGTTGTAAATTAGATGCTTCTTTCTGAAGCATGCTGAGAATATTCTTAATGGGTTCTTAATCACACCAAGTTTTAAAGCAATTGATTACAAAATATTACAAAATGCTTCTAGTGCTGTTAACATTTTAACTGTCATTTAAATTTTGAAGAGACATGCAGTATTTAACAACACAGAGTGAGGAAATCTGTTCCTTTAGGCTTAAATCATGCAGTGGACAAGCTGTAGCACATACCTAGATGAGTGAGAAGTACAACTCCATTGTGGCCATCTGACAAGGAAAAATTGGCACTCTGTGTGATACAGTATACGAGCACAGTTTGACTTTAAACTCAAGCAGAGAGATGTGTCATAGATTTGAAATAGACTGAGAACATACATATATTATACTTGACTCTGTTCCTGAGCTGAAAATTGGTTCGCTTTTCAGTTGACAGCAGCGGTACAATTTTCCGTGCAAAAGCTTAGAGCTGCAGCGATTAGAAAGAAAGTGATACAATATTATATACAATACTATCTAGCCTGATTATCTATTAATCACACACACACCCACACCAAAAAAAGCTCTTTCAGCTTCGCAAATATATCGTTTACCAACCATTTTTAGTGTTTTCCCAGGGAACAAAACAAGTCGCTTGAAGACATTACAACAAAGAAACATTTTCATTTTTCTTTGACATTTTCAATTTAAAACAAGAAAGTGTTTGCAGATTAGCTGATTAGGTGCAGCGCTACCCAAGTTCACACTAACCTGAATTACAAATAAGACTCGCGTCTCGGAAATGAATCTGTGTCGATTGCGAGAAGCTTTGGTAGAGAAAAAAGGGTCATCCTTAAACTAAAATCTGCCCCTATCCCAAAAACGTTTCTAATTTTCAGCACTTCGCTCACATTTAACAGTGTTGCATGTGTAGGTATGAATACACAATGTGATATAGGGCACGTATCGTAGTTGATGACGAGACGGGCACGAGCGTACACAAATATGATGTAGTGCGGTCATTGCTGACTGCGAGCTGTAGGCTTTCATGATGATTAGCCGGTGACTGTAATGCAGCTACGTAAATGCACTGTGGGATCATTTGCGTCTGGTTTATTTCCTGTAGATGATCAGATCTACTTTACATGGCATCCCATTAATTTAAGTACATTATTTAAAGTACACGATTTAAATGGCGTTCAGCCTATTCAACATGCACATTTAAATGATACATGTGGCGTTTAAATAAATCATTTGGTGTTTCTAGTCTTATTAAGTTTATTTTCCGACCTGAGACAAAATAGGCTGATTTTATTACGTGTAAATTAAATTCTTTGTCTTCAACTCCCAAATTAGCACACTGGGTTAAAGGTTTGTCTGAAACTGTTATGAGGTCGAACTTCTCTATCTATAATCTTGACAGATATTAATACTAACAGAATTTTTAAACTGCCGTGTCCAACAGTGGATTTAATTTGCGACAAGGAAAATCAAAATCTCGACTTTCCCCCAAACACTTGCTCTGTCCTTTTTTTGATCTCCTTTTGTTTGTTGGGCTCCCCATCTATACATAAAAGCAGCTGCTTTACAGCCTCAGGTATGTTGTCTGTGCATTCAGGGAAATCAATTAGTGAAGCAGACCAGAAGACAAAGTCAGCCAAAATTAAACAGCGAAAACTCTGTACAGTGCTCGCACCGAGGATTAATAATGGATGGTAGACATGGTGTGACCTCTGTACTGAAAAAACATGAGTATAAGTAAATAAATCTCATCTGAGTGAGCTGCAAATGTGGTGCTCTTTTACCCAGAATCCTTTGTTTGTCTCAGAGAGGATGAATTGACACATTTGAAGTGATTTATTAAAGAAAAACCTGTTACAGTTACTCGCGTGGCATTGAGTGCTTAGATCTGTGCCTTTTTCTGACTGTTTAATGGATCATGTTTGGGCTGCAATATGTTGTTGGAAATTCATTGTGCTTATCTCAAAGGGAGGAAGTTACTTTTAGCACTGAAGTTTTCCAAATTAAGAAAAGTAGTCAGAGTGGTTTTAAAACTTTTTTCTATCTAAAGAGATTTTCCCCTACGATGTTATTGACAGAAAAGGCCTCTGGATTATGGCCTGTTTGCTAATTACTGTATATTTTTGTTTCAGTTTAGTTTTTAGGTCTTTAACTTTAAAAACATATACTATCAATGAATTAAAATACATGGTGATATCTGTTATAGTCCAATCAGTACATGATTTCAAGCATGTTGATATTCTTTTTTTCTTTTAATTTTATGGTTTTATACCACAAATACTGGCAATGAATATTTAACAACGCTAAATTTCATTAACAGAAACTTCTATTCTAAGGGTGTATTCAGTTTGAAATGAAGAGGAAATGCTTAGTTGAAAGAAAAATTCACACAAGACATAAGTCGGCAGGGTAAAATGTGTAGTGCCTCGAGCAGCTGAAAAAGAAGTATAATTTTTCTTTGCTGTCCACTAAAAATTGAAGGGTTACATTTGATGTATATTCTTGTTAGCGTGGGTAAGTTAAAGTCATCCTGTTTTGAATAAAACGATGAGATGAAAAATAGGTAATTCTTGCCAAGTCATGCAGTTCTGGTTCGAATTTCGAATCACAGACCATGAAGAGGCATGACTTCCGCGCTCTCTCCCCAAACTTCTGCTGACTCCTCATCTCTTGGCCTCGGGGTCTTGTCAGCAGACGGTGGCATACACAGCAGAGATGTCACGCTCATTCTTGTGCTGTCTGGGACTCTTAAGGCTATGGCACGGCGACAGGAACAACACATTGGTTTCCCAAAAGTGGCAGCTGAGATCAAAGTTAACTTGTTCTTGACTACCAGATTCCCAGATGTCATGTGGGCAATGATGGAATACAAGAACTGATAGTACAGCATTTACACAAAAAGGAGGCACATCTGCTCCACGAATGTCCGAGGTGTCTGTACTGTGAAGCGTTTCTTTCAAATGTAGTTGCCAGATTTTCAGGTTCAACTCCGTTTTACTCATTCAGACCGCGTGAGATAATGTGACTAAATCGATGTAATCCCTGTAATCTCCTAGTCTCGGCTGGTTTAATAGCTTACAAGGTTGAACCTACAGCGATATTAACGAATCGTGTGTAGGGGGATTAAAATATGGTGCATTGACTATATAACACAATATCTATTATTTTGGTTTCATGGCTCTAAATTACAGGCTTTAGCTAATCTGTTTGTTTCAGATATTTCTGCATTAGTTGGTACAAGTTGGAATATAAGTTTCCTATAAGTAATGACTGGAAAGTTTGTGTGAAAGCTGTGTAGAAAGTGGAAACTCAGTTACAACAACTCCAACGTGGCATGAATTCTGCTTTAGGCCATCAGCTAAATAGTCATGGACATAAATCTCCCATAAGCACTTGTAATTGACAACTTTCTGAAATTGTCTTAAGCCTTAAATAGCTTCCCCAGCTGATTCTAAATTTGCTGTGCGGCTGATTTGCACATGTCTAAGTAAATACTTATACAAGTGTTTGGAAGTTCAGTCCTCAGAGGGCGAGTGTTTCTTCGCTGATGTGACTGATATATTGCTCTACGAACAAGCCAGCTGTCTTATTGGCCCAGACGATGGAGAAACTTCACAGGCTCATCAGAAAACCTCTTCACGCTTTAGCTATGACTTTTACTAAAGGCCACTTTCAATAAATGTCAGGCTCCAAACATTGGTAAACAGTTTTAGCTCTGATCAAATTCCAGAGGGGTGCTATACACGGTGAGGTTGCCATGTCTGTAGGATTACAAGGGTACCACTTCGGAAATGGCACATTAAACAAATGGAGCATTTCCCACTGGTGACGGCAGTATTTATTCCCACCACTGAGGAGGCCTGCCCTTTCACTTCACGTCCCACTCAACCAAACTTTAAACCCCTCCCCATTCCTACGCATTACTGATAAGGACTTGCTTCATTCTAGTTACAAACTGCAGATTTGTGAGTGCCTGCGAGCCTGTCTGCCTATCTGTGATATATTTCTGTGTTGTAGTAAGAGACAGGACTAGGCCATCAGGACAGTTTGGCATTAAGGACATGCCAGGCCAAGGTGCTTTCAATCCCCACGCTTCCTCAGACCATCGTAGCCATTCAACTTATCTATCATCATACCACTTCCTCATTTGTACATACATAACTATATTAATGATTTATTACTATCTTTCACATTTCATGGACCTTGTTTGCTGGTTTTATTTGTCTTTTTTCCTTAGTTTAAATAAATTGGTTATTAATTGGCCTTCACCTCACGTCTTATCTTTCTGTCACAGCTTATGAGCCCGGCTGTGTGACAGCTTGCACCAAATTATCGGTACATTTTGTCTCCATGATTTTTCCCATTTCTCACAAAGGCAAGTTTTGCTTAAACATTGACACAGAGAATCAAAAAAAAAAGAAAAAAGATTGCATCATGAATTTTCTCCTGCTCTTTCTTTTGATGTGTACCTGTGATCTTGCTGATGCTTTTCCCCGCAGTTCTGCAAAAAACCTCAAACACAACTCCCATAAAGAAAGCAATGAATATGACTGTCAGCCCAACTTCACTTCTCGGCGATTGCCGACTTAATACGCAGTACTTAAAATTAAATCACCCATTACACAATGTTGTTATTATATCACACATTAAAACGTTTGAGTTAAAGGATGTGGGGTTTTGTCATTGCCAATTATGCACCGATTGCTTGAAAAAAACATGAAATCCAAGTAACACTTAAGAAAAAAGCCATGCCTTTGTTATAAAGAATGATACAATATAAAACATTATCTCTGTGTGCTGTAAAATAAAATACATATTTAATTAAAAACACTTTGAAATAACCCAAACATAGCAAAAGAAGACTGATGAAATAAAATGTCATAATAATATGTTGGATTATGTCATATTTTACAGGAATAACAAAATGTAATTACTTATTTAGCTCAACATGAGATTATTTAAGAGACATGGTTGAAAACATCCTGCACTGATGGAGAACTACGAAGAAAATACAGCTAGCATTGTTCCTCTCATAGCTACTGCAGTATGTCACATAAGCTTTTACTAGCTAGTAGACAGTTGAGTGCTAAAGTCCGCAAATGAGTTGAAAGCAAAAGATGGGTAATTAAAGAGTCTATAGGCCATAGAGGCCAGGATGCCCCGAAGACACAGTTTATCAGTTAGAGGCTTACATGACTAAGTAATAGTCTCTGCTTCTGGAAACGGTGTGATTTATGGCTAATAATAAGATAGTTAATGTCCTCCTGATCCGCATCTCCAATATTTGGATTGTTCATTGTCCTTGTCGGTCATCGTCAACCGTGTATTGGGGGTGACTAGCCTCTGAGAAGAGATTATTGATGTTACTGTCATCAGGCGGTCACCTCGGAGTGCTCAGAGCGATGAGTACTCTTCACTGAATTGGTTTTTAATCAAAAAATTGTGTGTTAAAAACCACTGAAGCCCGTTTGCCGTGAAGAGCCTGAGTGCATGTAAAAAAAAAACACACCAAAAACAAAATGAACAAACAAAAAGAAGCAATTATGTTTCTCCAAACATTCAAAAAAACGAATGGCATGAAAATTGTGTCGAAATATTAAAAAAAAAGGGGGGAAGTAAATGAATAGAAATGAATTTACAGCTTACTTATATATTTTGACTGTGGTTCTTCATTTTATCTGAAGACTGTACATTATCAAATAATAGGACATTATTACGTTTCATCTTTCACAGCCGTGTGTTATGTCAACCCAGCTGGATATTCATTGACTGCACTCCATCAAATATGCACATATACTATAGGAGGCATTGGACAGAGAAGATCAGAGTCGTGTGATTGAATATTAGCGCAACAATGGCGAAGATAAATAACTGGATGAAACTTTTATGAAGGATATTAAACTGGACTTATTTAACTTCTGTCATGTTCCAAGTTTCACGTTTCTGTGACTTGTAGACTAACAAAGGTCACCAACCATGATTGCATAACAACATCTTATGAAAACACAAACACGTATGTTAATTTGTCATGCTATTCTTTGTTTGTTCGATATATTACTCTATGTAGTGAGATGGTAAAAATGGTTGTTCATAAATACCAAACCAATGAATAATAAAACCATATGTTTCATTGTTCTTCTTTCTTACAAGCTTCTGTACATATTCCTTGGATACAGGCGCTATAAGTGTTTGATGAACATTTATTTAGAGATATGCATGACAACACATTCCAGTGACACGTACCAAACACATAATGCAAACAAGTTTGTCAGTTTGTTACTTGCTGAACTTCAGGCTTTGGCTTCTTGTCTTGGGTCGGCATACCCTCAGCTCTGGGTTCTTAGCTAACTTTGCATTAGCATGCTCACAAAAAAAAAAAACGGGGGAAAAACCTTTCTAACACAATACATGTAATTATAATGTGCAATTAGAGTAATTAGATGCTAATAATCCAGATACCCTAAGCAGTTTATATAAGAAGTGTAATCCAGATTGATGAATGCGTCTAGGAAGAGTTAAGAAAGAAACATATATGTATACATAAGCGTCATGGTAAGAGTCAATAGACTCTAATGGCAGTTTGTTTAACTCTGTCATGCATGAATTATGATAACGTCAATCAAGATTTTTTTTCTTAAGTATTTTTATTCATCTTTAGGCATGAAAAGATGAATAAAAATACTTAAGAAAAAAATCCTGATTGAGGTTGTGATAATTCATGCATGACGGGGTTAAATAACAATAATTACAATGAAACACGTCATACATCTATGTGTACGACCAGTGGCAGGGTATAGAGTGACACATCAGTGTCCAATGTAGTGGTGTCTGTGCAAGTATACCATCAACACTGACACAAATACAAGAAAACAGCCTTTGAATAGCTGTCCACTGTAGTGACCACTATGCGTGAAAGGGATAAAATATGTTGAGTTACCAAAACAGACGTACAAATTGTCCATTCATCCATCCATCTTCCTCCGCTTATACGGGGCTGGGTTGTGGGGGCAGCAGCCCAAGCAGAGAAGCCCAGACCTCCTTTTCTCCAGCCACCTCCTCCAGCTTGTCCGGGGGAACACCAGGCCAGCCAAGAGATATAATCTCTCCAGTGTGTCCTGGGTCTGCCCCGGGGCCTCCTTCCGGTGGGACATGCCCGGAACACCTCACCCAGGAGGCGCCCAGGAGGCATCCTTGTCAGATGCCCGAACCACCTCAACTGGCTCCTTTCGATGTGGAGGAGCAGCGGCTCTACTCTGAGCCCCTCCCAACATCAACGTAAACACAACATCAAAACGAC
>VOQK01012202.1:14556-25471 GCA_015052645.1 Benitochromis conjunctus
AGCATTGCATAACTTTACATAATATATAACTGAATAGCACCTCTCGCAACATTTTAATAAGCACAACGTAAGCCATGTTTAAATATTATTATTATTATTATTATGCTAGCAAGTTAATAATACATGACCTGACAGTAAATATTTTGAGCATTTGGTTGTTCTTTCGGTTAGCATTAAGCTAGTTAAGTTACTCTAGCTTTCTAGGTAGCTAACTTTTATTCTTTAAACTAACCAAACAATGTCAAACTAGTCAACACAATAGACCAGTTATCGAAGAACACATCTGATATACTTGACCGCTAGCTTGATGTGCGCCTGCTAGCTTACAAGCTATTCTATAGGAACAGACTCCGTGAGCTGCACACGCATACAGCAAGGACAGAAAAGGTGAACAACATTTCGTTCTGCTACTGACCCCGTTGGCAGCGGCAATCTGGACGATTAGCTGAATAGCATCTTTCATGAAAAACCTGCCATCCCCTCCCACCACCAGAGTGGCCGTCTGCCGCTCGGCAGGCTCGATGACAGAGACAATGCTCTGGATGAAGTTTTCCGCATAGTGCTGGTTCTGCTGAAACACCGTCACCCTCTTCCTCAGACCGCTCGTCCCGGGCTTCTGGTCCGTATACGGCTTGGTCTTCACTGTCGTAATTTTCACCATTTTTGACCCCCAGCGAGCACCAATGGTCACCCCGTGTGATCCGCAGTCTGGTCCGACAAGCAGGCAACTGCAGTGTCGGAGCAGCCACACGTACACACCGGGCAACTCCTCCCTTCAAACACCCGCCCTCCCGGTTTAAAAGGACAGGAGGGATCAAGGAAGAGCTCTTCACTCTCAACACCAACTCAAACAGAAAGGTAGAAAAGTCAAAATTCCTACAGCTTTTCAGCCATTCTTGGATATTGCTTAAAAAATGAATTTACATAACTGCAATATGCGAGAAAATGTACACAGGGCTGTAGGCAAAATATTAGAAACCATGGGGACACGCCCCCCAGCAACCTTTAGATAAAGTTACTGATGAAACGCTCTAATCACAACTCAGGAGCTCATGTTGGATATTAAATAATACAATAATATATGTAATTGGTGTTGTTTTATTTGCACTATATTTTTAAAAGTCACAGAGACAGCTTTATGATCACTCACTTACAGTCTGATTTATTGAAATCTCATCCATCCCCTAAGTGTCTGAGATCTATTGGCCACTAACACCAAAAACAATTACATTTGCATTTTTAAAAGATCTAAATGGTGTTATATATAGATTTCCATTACATCGACTACAGAATTATGGGAGAGTCTTTATTTGCAAAGTTATCATTTTTGGTGGTTTAAAGTGGTCAAATTTAAACGCTGAGTGAGACTAAAAATCTTCTCTACAGTTCATCCACTGAATAAAACAAGCAGCTTCTACTATGTGAGAACAAAGTTACACCTGCAATACTCATAGAGAAAGATGCATCGGTTTATTTGTGGGGTAAAGTTTGCGACATAGCCAGTTTCGACCCATTGCTGTTTGCCGTTTGCTTCACAGTGTTTGATCAACAGAAGAGTGTCCTTTTGTTGGCACAGACGTACTGTGCAGAATCTTTGAGCTGGCCCTTATTTCTTCATATTGTGGTGAGAAATGGAAAATAGGTGCAGCAATTTATTGAAACATGTGCAAACTTAAACATAAATACAGCACTGCTTCAGTAATGTTGAGGTCCAGCAGACAGGGGCCTGAAACATTAAAACCATCTCACATGTCATGTGACATTTAGTGAGCTGGCTCTACTGTTTCAGTAGAGAAAGTCAAAGGTCAAATAATGGCCCGAGAGATATAAATAGAAGGTCAACACTGTACTCGACTAGAAAGGCCAAGGGCAACTAAAGTTTAGACCTGAGTGCAATGCAAAGGAATGCATTTCACTGCCAACCCCCCCCCATACCCTGTAAAGAGTATGGATGAATAGCTGCACGGTTATATACTCTGCAAAGCTTGAATGAAGAGTTTAGGCACAATTCTTGGTTACATTCAACAAACATCCACAGCATTTAAACTGCTGCAGTTCAGTGTGAACAACTAAGTGCATGCTAGGATCAGTTTTTGTCTTCTTCACAATTGGAAATGAAATTCTGCTTTTCACAACTGTTATCTGTGCCTAAAATAATTCTGGTTCTTTATAAATATTCTTGCAGTTCTTTTAAAGAGAACTGCAAGAATATGCGACAAAATGAATGACTCCAGTGATGGCCACAATCAGCCAAACGTGTACCTACAAGTGTCTCTAATTCCAGGAGACAGTGTTGGAGCCAGAACGACATTCCTGTGTTTATGGAAAACTAGTTGATAATTCTCTAAAGTCAAATTCAGTCAGTGAATCCTTGACAGGAGTCACCGGCTGGCTTTCAACAAATAATTGGTATTGCCACAATTTTCAAACACATTTAAGTTATGTGATCGGAAGGACTTAACACGGTGACATTTTGTTCTTTTTCTTTAATTTTCTTATCTGTTCTGTTAAAACAAGATTGTAATGACATTCAGCAATATTAACATTAGTAAAATCTACTGTTATATGACAGGAGTGATTACAAAAGAAAATAAGAAAGTGTCGTCTTACCCTTAATAATGACATCATGTCTATTGTGACATGATGATAATGACATGATTTTGGAAATGTTAGAAATTAAACCCTTAATCTTGAATCCTTGATTCCATGTATCACATCTCAAATGCCAGTTATTGTTGTGAAAAGAAAAGAAATAATTCAAAATCTATCAAAGTAACAAAACAAATTCAACAAAGAGAAATAATAATGATAACAACAATGAGATGGCTGTGGTGGCCTCAGCCATCTATTACAGTGTGGTCTGCTGGGGCGGCAGCATCTCTGCTGGGGACAGGAAGAGACTAAACAGGCTGATCCGGAGGGCCGGCTCTGTTCTAGGATGCCCTCTGGACCCAGTAGAGGTGGTGAGTGACAGGAGAATGGTGGCTAAGCTGTCATCCCTGTTGGACAACATCTTCCACCCCATGCAGGAGACTCTGACAGCACTGAGCAGCTCCTTCAGTAGCAGGCTGCAGCACCCACGATGTGGGACGGAGACATTTCACAGGTCTTTCCTTCCTACTGCTGCACATTCATGATATAATGCCAGTGGATGTAGAACAAATCGTTCTTCAGTTCCCATATTTAAAACCTTGATGAATACATTTTAGCCCATCAAATAAACAACCAGAATATAGAGAGCTGTCCATTCAGGCTGGATGACTTTAGATTCCAGGTAGTATGGTCTCCACACAGCTGTAGATCCAGTCCTGTTTGTCATTGATGGGTAGGACATGTTGGCACACCTAAAGGAAAGCATTGACATCACCAAATAATCGTCCTGCATCATGCTCTTTACGTGAAGTTTAAAGTCAAATTTTGTTAAAGAAAAAAATTGAATGTTCTAGTGTTTTTTTCCTCCTAATAAAATAATAATAAATAATTGATTATAATAATAACAAAGCAGCATTGTTACCATGCCTACTTACCATTTTAGTCCTGGCTGGCACTTCTACAGCAAACACTGACATGCCTCTGCTGCTGCAGCAGTTCCTGCTCTGCTCGTTGTTCACATGCACAGTCACTCTCTGGTTAGTCTGCAATCAAAGCAGTCAGTGTGGTGCACTTTATTCACTTGCAACTGATTATTACACAGAATAGAAATAAAAAAAAGAAAAAAAAAACCCTAAACATTCTCATGCACTCTTATAAAGTAGCTCCTTTGCATCACTGGATCATTCTTTTAGAGCTGCTGTCGTTGCTACGAGAATGGATACCGCTGCTGCATAACAATTACAAATGAATGGTCCGTGCCCATAGGTGTAGCAGTTGACTGTATTAAGACAGTAAGGTTTGGGTAGTGCTATCCACAGCAGAAGTACGGCATAGACAAGTACCAATCATGTCGATGCTCTAAAGGAACACCGCTTTCATTTAAGGGATTATCTTTGGCATTCTTTTTAGCTTTTGTTGACGTTTTTGAAGCACTGCGTGGTTTCACAAAAAATAACTTGCTTACTTATCTTTCTATTAGTCATACTTATCACTTCTTATTTGCGTTACAGCTAAACTTTACAGGCCGCTTCATGTTAATGTTGCCGTATGTCCTTGTGTCACATTTCGCATTTCTTAGCTGTAGCTCAGAGGTAGAGCAGGTCAGCTACTTATCGTGAGGCATGATGTATAAAGTGCTTCGACTAGAGTAGAAAAGTGCTGTATAAAAACCACTGAGACTGGGACTCTACCTGCACATTCTTATCATTCCTCCTACACAAATTTTGTACTTACCTTGTTGGTAATGAGGGAGGAAATCCTGTGCTCCCCTTTGTAGGTGTAAATGAACACATTGTCGTGTCCCCTCAGTGCTTTGGCCCCTGTTCTAGCTGTGATGGACTTCTGGAGCGCCTGGTTCAGAAGCTTGGGCCCTGAATCCATGCTGAGGGGCTGGATGGATGGCTGCGTGCTTTCACAGTGTACGTCTATCTGGAATGGACAGGCCTGGTGGAGTGGGAGGGAGGGTTTATGTAGTCAGTAGTCATGATGTGTGGCTAATATCAGGCTGCTGCATGTATACCAAGGCTGTGTGTTTATGTATTCTGACTGAAACCATATATGCAAACCCACCTCTACTAGCTCCAGCATACGGTTGTAACCCATAGCTTCCAGCGTGACCCACAGGTCTGCAGGGTCTCCATCTTTCTCTGTGGCCTCCATCAGGTTCAGCTCCATGAATCCCTGTCGTGTGAGCTGGTTCTTTCTCATATCAAAGTTTTCTGTTCCCACAAGGAGGTAGAAGACATCTTTAATATCACTGTAATATCTCTATAATAATGTAAAAGTGCCTTCTCCTCCAATTCATTTCATATTAATTTCGTAATCTTGACCTCTGCAGACGGCCCAGGCATCCTTGTCACACTTCTCTCCGCTGGTCCTGAGCTCAAAGAAATTGTATTCCTCCAGGCTGAGCAAACCATTGCCGTCCAGGTCTATAATCTCAAAAATGTCAGACAGCACCTCCCTGTGGCAGAAACAGAGAAACACAGCAATATTAGCAGGACTGCAGGCAGGCAACTTCAACTCAACTTCAGATGTCCTCACTCGTGTAATTCAAGTCCTGTGAGAAGAACAGAGGTAGCAAAGCAGTGCACGCTTTTATCCAAGCGTGGATCCACTGAGCTTTATAAACAGTGAAATTCTCACCAGTCAAACACTGTACACTGACGCAGCCTCACCTGAACTCCCTACTCAGGTCTAGTTCTTCTGTGTCAGTCCTGTAGACCAACTCCACAGGTTTACCAGGAGGGTTCTTTTTGCTCCTTTTCTTTAACCTGCAGCCACTGGTGAAGGGAAGCAGGCGGTATGTCCCGGCATTCAGTTCCCCTTTCCAAATATACTTCTACAGAGATCGAAAAAAAAGAGGTGGCACAGTAAACAAACAACACCAAAAATATCCTGGAATACAATATAATCACATTTCAGCTTCAGAAATGATTTCAGCTTTTATAATCACAGTTCACTGTGGATCTGGGTCCCGCTTTTATATCAGTCAAGTCCCAGTGGGACTGATTTAGACAATGAAACACGTAATAATATTGACCTGTTAACACAGACAAACTTACTTCTTTGTCTTTGGACTCAGTGAAACACACTAAAGTTGTGTCTTCTTTAGTTTCACCAGCTGACATGACAAAAAGTGCTGTGTCCACTGTCATCCATGCTGAGGACTTGTCTGAAAATTAGAGCAAACCCACACGAATACAGAAAGATTTTACACAAAACCATTCAGCTCAAACAGTGGTTCTCAAACACTGTTCAATAATGTACACCTCCTCTGAAATGTTGTTTTTACCCAGTTAAAGTCATGGGAAAAATAAAGTACAGGATAATAAAAATAATCTCACCAGCAGGTCTTAAAATGAGGTCAATACAACCTCAAATGAACTACAAACCATGACATGTTACATTGTGTTATCCCCTGCATTACTCCAAAGTATTATTGGGGTATTCTAGTGAGAGATTAAATATGGCCCTGGCCCTTTTTTATAATTATGTACACAACCCCAACTCAAAAGAAAAGGCAGATGGGACACTATGCAAAATCTAAATGAAAACAGAATAGAAGAATAGTAGAAATGTTTAAAGTGACAAAATGTACCATTTTAAGACAAACTTGAATTTGATGGCAGCAGCATGTCTCAAAAAAGTCGGGACAGGGGAACAAAAGGCTAGAGAAGTAACCGGTCCTAAGCTGGAGGAACAACGAATTAGGTTAACTGACAGCAGGCCAGTAATATGACTGCGTATGAAAAGAGCATCTTAGAGAGTTTCTCAGAAGTAAAGATGGGCAGAAGTTCACCAATCTGCAAAACGGTGTGTCTACAAATAGTGCATGAATTTCAGGATAATGTTCCTCAACATAAACTTGAAAATCATCTGCCTTTCATAATATCATCAAAAGATTCAGAGAATCTGGAGAAATCTCTGCATACAAGAGACAAGATCAAAACTCAGCATTCGATGTCTGTGAACTTCAGGCCCTCACGCGGCACTGCATTAAAACATCCTGGTGTGGAAATCAGGAACCCTTTCAGAAATCACTGTGAGCACAGTTCACCGTGGCATCTACAAAACTGCCACCATCGATGCTGAAAAGCAGATTTTAGAGCAACACATCCCGACAACATCTTTTTCAGAGAATGCATTGCATATTCCAGCAACACAATGGTAAACCACATACTGCTTCTATTACAACAGCACGGCTTCACAGCAGAAGAGCCCGAGTGCTGAACTGGCCTGTCTGCAGTCCAGACTTTTCACCAAGTGAAAACATCATGAAAGAAAAATTGATTTTTACAAAAAGACTCAGGACTGTTGAGCAGCTAGAATCCTAAATCAGAGAAGATGGGACATCCTCTCCTAAATGTTCCCAAATGTTTACAGACTGTTATTAAAGGAAGAGGTAACGCTACACAGCGGTAAACAGATCCCTGCTCCAGCTTTTTGACATGTGTCGCTGCCATCAAATTCAAAACGAGCCAATATTTTCTCTAAAAATGATACATTTCCTCAGTTTAAACATGTTTTCTATGTTCTATTGTAAACAGAAAATGGGTTTATGAGATTAACAAATCACTGTTTTTATCCATATTTTACACACAGTGCCAACTTTTTACAGTTTAAGTACCAACCAGGTCTGTGGGTGAGGCCGAGCGGCTGGATGGTTAGGTAGACGGTTGTGGTGTGGGGGACGTGGAGCTGGTACTGCAGAGCGCCGATGCTCCCGTCGTCTTCCAAAAAGAAGCAGCCTTTCATAAAACTGTGATGCCAACCCTGAAAAAATGGAAAATACGTCTGCCCCGACTCAGCATCCATACACACTAATATAATATCGAGGCAACAGAGAGGAGAAACGGTTGTTATGGTTACATAAATACTATGTGTACAGTTTTCCTTATTTACTTGTTTGTTATTAAGTTTTACTATGTGTGACCTCATCTTAAATCTCAACACAATCTCTGCACAGTTTTCCTGTTTGACAACAAAACGCATTTATTCATTGAGCAGAAACCAAAACTAATCTGCAGTTCCTATTTAACAGGAGGACTGATCTCGTGATAGGGGAAAGTGAATAAAGCAGTCAGTCATAACAGTTAAGCAGCTCGCTTGATTAACAGAAAGTGCCACTGAGATAATTACCACTCCAGTCTTCACGGGGGCATCTCCATTATTACCCAGCTAACGTCAGCTTGGCAGCATGAAAACACACGTCATACACGCGCTGATCCAGAGGAGGGCAGCAGAGTCCCACTGCGTTTCTGACGCAGCCTGAACTAAATCTTCCTCTAGGACTTGATATGGCAAATTGGAGTCCATTTAACTTTGATAAATACAGACTTTTCAATCTTGGGCCAGCGGTCATTCAAAACTATCAAGAGGCTACTTTGGCAAAATTTATGAATCCTAATATTTCTCTCCTTTTGAAATCCTGTTGTTCTTATTTCTGGCAGCACAACCGAAATGAGGTCATAATTTGAAATTGAACAGGAACATCAGCGCGAGGAAGTTTTCATTCCACTCATTGGAGACACATTAAATGAAAACACAGTTGGTGTGGACACACGGTAAGAGGGCATTGAGGGCCAACCGCGTCTGGAATAGGCTATATATCCTTTTAGTGGACAAATAAATCACCAAGTTAAACAAAGAAAGTACCATAAAGACGGAGCATGTCACTCCTTTGGTGGAAAGCTATTTTCTCAAAGTATTTATCTTGGGCTGAGAGGCATAAAAGATCAAACCATAACACTTCAGAGGTTTGTCCAGACAATATTAAATGAGGGGAAATGCCACAGGCTCCCATCCACTGCTTAAAGACATCAGAATTAATGCCCCCATAGAGGGAGGGTCAGCCTGCAGACTAATACAGGCGCTGTCACCTGCTCCGGCCACAGGTCTGATTTACTGTTTCACACAGGGTCACAGGACACCGAACCAGCCACAAACACAACCACACACACACACACGAGCATGAGCGCACATTTAAACTGCAGCCTTCTCATTTTGTTACACTTCTAACCTGTACATAAACACAAACACTCCGAATAAGTAAGAATAATCTTTACTGGCTGGGTTCCTATTTATTAAGACATATTTGCATCCCACAAGGTGTGCGCGCACACACACACACTTACATACACAGTTACAAAAACACATCCCACCCTCCACCCGCCACCTCCCAGTCATCAGCCTGTGGCAATATAAAAGCCAATATGGCGAGCAGAACTTCCCCTCAGAGGTAATCTCTGGACAACCATTCTTTTACCTCGAGGTTGTCTGGCCCTTTCCAATCTCAACACCGCGCTCGCACCTGAGAGATGGAGCAGGGGGCTGTTAGTTTTATTTATTTATTTACTCCCCACCCCCACCCCGTCTTTTGCTGTAAAGCAAACCAGCTGAGGTTAAGCCACAAAGAGTGAAAACAAAGAGCGTGAGATCAATACAGTGTATATCTGTCTACCCTGGGCTAAATTCGCCCATCAAAAATACTGCATGAGACCAGGCAACGCTGTAGAGCTTCTTATAATGGGGTCCCTCGCACAAGGAGCCCTCATACGTAACATTTCCAGCTTGGTCTATGATTCAAACTTAACAGCAATGGTAAATCTAAGATAATATGCATAAACTCTAAATCGTCTATAGATATTATTCATTTTCTCATTAAATTAAGTTTTCTCTAATCAAATGCTGTTAAAAATGTTACCAAGAAAAGCTCAGGTGTGATCCTAGGACGTTCATTAATATATGAATGTGGTTTTAAAACAGTGATTTCAATGGATGGACGCACAAACTGATCAATGACGACTTTGATTATCACTTAATTATTTCATTTAGTTAAATTAAACACAAATGTACACTCTTCTCTGGTTCCAAGTGTACAAGCCAGAGTGTAATAGACTGAGAGGCTCTGGGAAAAACTGACAGGTCAACCAATAATGAAGTTATTCATTAGATGTAGCTATGAAGTCAAAACGACTGAAGGGGGGTTACCTGTAAACCTGAAGGCTCTGGGAATTTGTTGGCTTTACTGCTGCTGGATGTCATCGTGATTGAGCTCGACAGAGACGAACGTCTGCTGCGAGCTGAAGAAGGCCGGGAGGATGATCGGTTGTCTGCAACACACGCACACACACACGTGAAAATTCTCATGGACAAACACACAAAAAAAGCATTTTTTACTAACAAATAAATTAAGCACAGCCTGTGCCTCTCCCTAATTCTTATCCAAAATCTATCTCCAAGTTCAAGCGAACATGGCTACCTTGCATTTGGGTTCTGAGAAAGTGCGATCTTGAGTTCAAGCTCAGTTGAATTAATTAAAGAACCATTTGAAAGCACAAGCAGTGTAACGGCTCCCTTTCAAATCTATTTCTCTCGCAGCCTTTTTTTTTTTTCTTCCTCGAAGACTAATTAAAGCTCGAAAATGTCAATTCGCTAATGAGTGGTCTGATTGTTTCGAAGTCTGGGAAATCGAGATGTGAAGGAATCCGACGGGCTTATGAGCAAATTGCCGTAGCAAAGAAATAAACAGACCCACTGTCGTGGTGTTTGTCACAGATCTATTTTGCATTGGTGGGACTATTTTAGGAGCCAAACTGTAGCTCTAAAGATGCACTAAAATGTAACCCCCCAACAAAAGCTTCCATGTGAGCTCATATTGAATGTTGGGGTTTTTTCTTCAGCAGAGTGAACAGATAATCATCTCTCAGCAGTTCTTGGTAAACAGAAACAAAATATGTCAAAGTGACCCATGTCTGATGTGGTTAAAATGTATATCTCGGGGCAGTGCTGGTTTCTACTGACAAATCTAAGACCAAATGAGCAGTCCAAATTGTTTTCGAGCTGGAAGAATAACCCATTCAACATGTGCGATCACGTAGCATCTTGTGTCAGAGCCTTGTTAAAATGTAACGCGTATAAATCAATACATGGGAGAGGCGCAATAATGTGATAATCCCGACTACTATCTGGAAGCTCATTTGTTTTTGCAGCAGTGGTGGACTGGGCCTCCTCTCTAATCCCTCATCATCTCCCCAGTGAGAAGTGGTGGAATCCTCCAAATCAATAACATGAACATGGACTGACCACTTAAATCAACCCCATCTATCTTCCCACTGTGAGCCTGTCCTTGGCTCGCTCATCCTGGACCTCGGTTCTTTTCCACACAGTGCTTTTAAAGTGAAAAAGTGAGCGTTTTACATCCACTTTAAAAAAAAAAAAAGTGGCTGGAGAAGCACACATTTCTCATGTTTGCAGGAAATAGTAGTTTAGCAAGTTGAAAATTACCAGCTTCAAAAAAAAAAAAAAGAAAAAAAAAAAA
>VOQK01012202.1:31971-43314 GCA_015052645.1 Benitochromis conjunctus
GTGGTGGTGGGGGCGGTGCTGGGGGGGGGGGGGGGGGGGGGGGGGGGGGGGGGGGGGGGGGGGGGGGGGGGGGGGTTCACCGGCTACTTAACTTATTATAAATTTCCAAGCAAATGTAATATCATTTGGGGAAATCAAACCCACACTGCCAGATAAAACCAGTTACACTTCTAAGCCAATAAAACAGTACAGTAAATCACAATAAAGTTAATTTAAATAGCCAAATAAAGATGAAATCGACGACTGATTTACAGCAGAGTTTCAAGATGATTAACTGTTCAGTTGTAGACAACTTTTTAGCTCAGAGACGATCACCAAATTGAAAATAATATAATTTTTGCAAGTTTTATTTAATTTTTTTAAATAAGTGCTGTCTATTGTTGTGTTACCATACTGCTGAATAATCCATGTCTTCCTCTGGTTGGCTCAACCTAGCCTAGCCAGTATACTGTATGACAGATGTATACACAGTAGGAGGATTGTGATATAAAGACTTTGTTGTCTCCCTCTCTCTTTTGCAGGACTCCGTGCAGTCTAAACCAGAACGATCAGTGGACGCATTCATCAGAGCCAGCAAAGAGCTGGAGGAAATATCCGCGAGAGAGAGGCTTTTTCTTTGGCCTTAAATCTTTAGAATAGGAGGAAATGGCTCAGCGTCCATCACATCTTCAGATTGAGAGATGATGCTTTCTATTACTTTCTGAATATTCACTCCTGACGTGGCTTTTCCTTTCAGAATGGGCCGCGCGGTATTTCTTTGCTCGTTCACTTCCAGTGGGGCCTTTTCCTCCTTTATCTGCTATCTGTGTTTGTGTTGTTTGTTTGTTTTCTGACTTTTAATTAGTCAGCAGAGGGCAGCAATGAACAATGCTCATTTGAAGGCTTTACTCGACAGAGAGTGAGGACACGAAGAGCTGAAGAGTTTTGTTTTCAGAAAGTCACACACCCAGCTTAATGTGAAATAGCTTGAAATACCTGCTTTATATCTATAATATATTTGAGCTAGAAGCTGCATAAGAGTAAAGATTTTAGGTTAGGGTTTTGTTCCCGTGTTTGAAGTCATACTCTTGACATTTTATTCCCATTTACGTAGTGCAACATTAATTAAATGGAACACTGTATTAGATCAAAAAGCTTTTTACTGCTTAGCATTCGTGAGCTATTAGGCTTTTACGCCATCAATTACTGTACATCACTGGAGTTTTGTCACGCTGATTATCAAACAGGCTTTATGGCCACGTGGTAATCAAGGCTAAAGGTTAAATAATATCACAAGATTTACTGGAGATTAAATCTGCCACATGTTTACAGATAAATATAGAAAGCAACACTTATTTTCTTAAAGGCTGCATTCAGTTTGAAGTGTTTGACAACTTGTATATTTATTAGTTTCTAAGCTTTCCCTCACCCCAAAGCTCTGTGCAGGTTACATACTTTGTCAGAGCAACTTTTTAGTGACAGCTTCGGCCAAATGACTCCGCTCACATCGTTTTGATTGTATCTTTTGGTCTTTAAATGACTCAAAGAAAACATTTTTGCTCCAATTGTTTGGTTGACTTTGTAATGATAAGGAAAACAAACATAGTCACAAGGCTGTTTGATTCCCAAGGACAGGCCCATCCTGGGTACTCCACTATTTGATTTGCTCCCCCCGGATCTTCTTTGCTGTTCAACATTAACAGCATCAATTGATGCTTGTTTGAGATGTTCAGACAATTGTGTGCTCTGTGACCTTTGGAGAAAAACAACATTTTGTTATGGTTACACAAACGAGTCAATAAGCAGATTTCCGAGGGAAGGAATTAATTTGATTATTTTAGGCACATATTGTGCCTGCAGCAGAGCAATTCTTGTGATTCAATCGCACAATGAGCATTTGTGGAAAATGAATAGCGGGCATTGTCAGGAAGCGAGCTTGTTTTCCGATAAGGTTGTTAGAAATTATTTTAATTAGTTCCAGTGAGCGAGCTGGACATACATGAGACATTGTGGATCCACACCTCAGGAATGTCACATTTTTTGTCACATGGTGGAGCCGTGAAATTTATCAGCTTTGCATAAACCTCCTTATAACAACAGACTTCACAATGTCAAGGCAGATAGCTGTGGGAGAGAATTGGCCCTCTATGTGCACTGAGACACACATTTTTAAGCAAACAAACTGTTATTCAAAGATACTAAAAAGCTCTCGTCTACATCTGCTGGGAGCATGAAATCCAGACAGATGATGCTGACGGTATCTCGAGCGTGATTCAGCTCTGGTGTAAAATGTTTGTTCAGATACACTGATATGACATTTACAGGCTATTGGCTCGTGTGCTGAATACAAAGGTACAAAGCGTCCCACAGACTGTAAAAGGCTGAGTGCTTAGCAGATGTAGGATTATCTATTCTATACATTTTTATTTGCCTTGTTGTGCATTATAATGTACGTATTTATTAGCATGTAGTCGGCATATGGATAAAACGCTGGTTCAGGGACAGTTGTAATCGACTGTTTTCCACTAACAGACTCAGCACCTATTGTATCCAGAGTCATATTTTAAATTGGACTGTACTATCATCACTGGAAAATAAAGGATCCAGGACATCTGACTTGCGTTAATGATCATTAGTTCATTCATTGTATGTGCTTTACTCAAATCTTTAGACAACAGAGGTAATGTTGGAGATTTTTTCTGTCTGTAAAAACGATAGCTTGAAAAGTTTTGAATGAAATCTTAGCAATCCATTCATTTTGGCCTATATTCACCGAGGTCTTCAAGGTCAGCTCAATGATTTTATTAGTCAAAAATGGGCAAAAAGCCTTATAATTCGATAGATGAATCCATCGAATTATAAGAGCTATTCAAAACTCTGTTTTTACTGCTACTGTTTGTACTGACAACATATATGCATACAGGGAACGATATATAGGGATTCTAAATATCACGTTACTTTGGACCTCCGACTTCTTCTTCAAGGTCAAATCAGGTCAAATTTAATAAAATCTCGTTTATCTTTAAAACTTTGCCTCAAATTTTCAGCGACAGCTTTCGCCACATTTGACCTCTGACCTCACTCAAGTCGACCGCGTTATATCTTTAAAGAAAGTGCCGTCAAGAGAAAGACAATGAGCCGCCTAGTCAGTCAGGATTGTACTGCAGTATAATGTTATATAATAAGCTTAAGATATTAATGTTGAGTTATTTACTAATCATTACTAATATTATTATCTGCTTTTACATAATGATTGTGTAATAAAAGTAAACGAGAACAAAGGAGACAATGAATATGTACAAAAGACAGTACTATTCAATGAATACAGCCCAGAGCGTGAGCGGCCTTGGAGGAGGTTTTACTTTGGTTCCTGTCTTTGCGTTTTTGAAAGCGTCCTTTTTTCCCTTTTTCCTGTTAAGAGTTTCCATAGTTACTCATGTTGTTTCAGTGTTTCACAATTTCTGATAACTGGGGAAAGCTACTGATAAGCTACTATGTATTAAGAAAGGATATCGTCTTGCTGTGTTTGTTGCAACACTTGTTGGAAAAAATTGCCTGTTTTAAGCTAAACTCTGCTACTTTTGCTAAAGTATAGACACTGTATCTATAAGAGTTATGGGATAATGGTACACAAGCAAAGGAGAGCCAGAAAGCCTACATCTATCTCGGTAAGGTCAGGAACACAGTGAGGTCTGACTTAAGTTTTTACTCATACCAGACCAAGTAAAGGTAGTAAAGATATGCATAGACTTTTCTTATCTATTTCTTAAACGTTACATATTCTTCCTTTTAAAACTGCCTCTTGTAGTTTTGTATATTGTCTTGCATGTCGGAGTATTGCATAGCACAGCAAACACATTAAAATGAGCCCTTTCTTCATGGTTAGACTCTGCACCCATGCACACCTTACCTTGTAGCACCTCCACCTGTATTTAAACCTTTGTTTCTTCCCTTCCTTTGGCTGCTTGTTTCTTCCTTTTGCCCCGTTTGTCATTTCCTGCCTGGCTGCAGTGTTAAACTATTTTGTTCCTCAGACACAAAGTACAGCACTAAGAAGCGCTTACGACTGTCCTTTAAGGTTAACAAAAGTTTTAGTAAGCATTCTAAAGAAGTCACATTCGGTAAGCAATCAGGCTTGAGGCGGCCATAAATCCTCTGGGCCCAGTCGCGGCATTACAAATACCCGCAGCGCCTGTATGTGCTGATGACTACAAAATTGAAAAAGAAAGGCCCTAATAATTCTGAGGTAAGTTTCCCTCTGCAGTAGGTATTGATTATTTGTGTGTGGTGAGAGATTTGGAAAATTCAATTAAAGGAGTTGTGCAAAGGATTCATAAATTCAGCCCCTCCAACCCGTATCGAGACACGGTTATGTTCTAAATCAATGCTGCACTTCACAATATATTTTCTTAGCCACATAAAAATAAATAACATTTAAACAGTTCTGCTTACTGCAGAAACAAATTTTATTTTCTCCCAAGATTTTCAGTAACAGTCAGGTACTGACTTGTGCACATCTTCGATGGGGTAATGTATTTTTATTGCACTTTTTCCCATAAGGAAGTCCTATATAATATGAATTTTGAGATGACAAAATGAGGGGGAAAGGGTGCATCTCAGCAGTGTAAAAATTGATCAGACACCGGGGGGGAAGATTTGTATGTCGGCAGTAATGGGCTGTATTAAAAAGAAGACTCCTTAAGATGTCATAAAAGCGATGGGGGCTGTGTCGCAGGTCGTGGGCCGCTGGCCCAGCGGCTCCCAGGCTGTGGCACATCAGTCAGCTCATGGACAGATGCCACCTACCCACCAGGAGTTTTATGCTTTCTGATTGAACACATGCTTGCAATCAAAGAGGGGGAGTTGTATATTAGACTGTTTTGGCCCAACCGAAGCCGGTGGTCTTCGATCGACACCTTGGATCGCAGAGTATGCAGTTTTGTCCGATGCGATTCCTGATTTAGTAAGTGCCGTTGCCATTTTATCTCAGGAAGCAAAAAGCAAAAATACACTTCCGTGCTTCTGTGAAATATATAAAGGCCGAGTAAGTGCTCCTCTTCATCAACAGAGATGGGAGCTGGGTTAAAACACTAATTGGCATCATAGACGAGTGTAATACTCAGGTCAGGGTGATTCACCATAAATTAGCGACTTCCAGTTATGGTTTTCTTGAGTTTATCTTTGTGTTTGCTCTTCCAGATCTTCACACCACTGGTGTAGTCTCAGTTACAGCTCAGATTACTGAAAAATCGCCATCTTATTGTAAACTTTGACTCATCGGTAAATGTTTGATTTGAGATCTAATCACTTCTCCTTTCAGTTTTAGGACAAGATGAGAGATAGCGCTGACATTTTTAGGAACTCAGCTCTGTCCCAGCATACACTAATCCCCCTTCAACTCTAATTTTGGATGTAATGTAAAAACTGACAGAACCACGGCCATGCGTACACCTTGGTTTGTTAACCGATAGCGTGGGGTATGCAAAACACACCTCCCGGTATATTCTCTCCTTTGTGAACGTTCAAGCTTTGACAGCGACCGTTGCCTTGTGTGCAACATCACCGAGTGCCAGAGGGGTTACAATCATGTTTTCCTCTCCCATACTCCCCAGGTTTTTGTTAGCGAGGCATCTCGGCTGTTGACAGCTAATGGAATTGCTCTTCACCTCTTGTGCGTATGATCCCACGGAGATAAGGCAGGAGATGAATGTGGAATCTGCGCTGTCAGTTGTGTGGCTGAGATGTCTTGGAAGCCGTCATTCATTTGTGGGAGAGTGTCTGGAACGGTAGGAGCGAATCCTTTGACATGTTAGACCCCCCCCCCCTCTCCTCCATAGCCTCTGTCTGGCAGCTGACAAATGTTGATCCTACATTAACCACAATGCTGCAACGCTGTGCAAATAATGATCTTCAGATGGCAACCCTCATCCCCTTTATGGGTAAAACTATGTATGCAATCCTCCACACCTGCGCAGTTTAACACCTTTGAAAAGTAAATGTGGTGAGGGGGGTAGAGGGTGGAGGAGGGCAAACTGTCTTACACAGCACAGTAGTCTCTTTATTTGGCAGCGCCTGGGAAGGCTGAGGCCTCTCGCTGCCCGAGTCGACCTAAGCAACAGCTGGTGTTCGCAGCAACATTTCCTATTTCTGCCTAAGGTGGATCGTGTAACTCTCACTTTATCACCCATAGAGGCCACGTGAAGGACAAAGCCAGCACGCCCATAAACAAAACTAATGTTTTCATACAGGGCCCTTTGGAGATTGGTAGAAGGATCTGTGGTGCTTTGAATACCCCCTTAGCAGCCCTGACACATCACAAATAATCTCACACCTGTACTATTTTTCACTAAAGGTGGGGCACTTCAAACTGTGAGCTCCTCTTTTGACAAGGTTAAAAAATTGATGTTGGCTCTATAGGGAGATATTTTTTGAATTTCACAACACAAAGCTTGACATTATTGCATGCCACCTGCTTTAACAGACTAAAAGTCAAAGCCACAGTAAAAGGGTGAAGAGTATTCTGGATACGTATTCAATAACACGGCGATGATAGAGGCCTTCTTTTCTTACTGTGGCTTGAAAATGCTTGCTACTGTGTATTTGAACTTTTTTGAAACGCTGGGAGAACACGAACTTAAATCCCGTCTCACAGTCTGAAATGGTCGAATGTGATATTTGTGCGTGACTTTACAAGCGCAAACTAAATCTGTCTCGAAGGAGTTGCAAGAGTCACACAAGACAGCCGGTTGATGCAGTGAGAGTTATATTTCATTATTACCGCTTGTTACTGGGAATACGATCACCCATAGTGCAGTGTGTTTACAAGGGCAAATCTGCAAATGATAGATGGCTGGAGCTCCAAAACAGTAAGTACTGTGTGGTGTTCTCGGCATGCAGCGGTCAGTACTGCTGAACTGGACCATGAAACAATGTCAGAAGATGTATTTTGTTTTACAGCACGTGGACAGCTCGCTGTGTGTGTCATCTACCTGGGTAAGACGGCGATATCGAGCTGGGGCATTTTAGGTCCTGTCATGTATGACAGCGGCCTCTCTCAGCTCGTTACACTGCAAAATCTGTAAAGGAATCATCTGAGGAACGTATCAAAGAAGCTCAGAGTGTTACTTTGGCCTCCACTTCCACTATATCACAGTCCAACTGAGCATCTACGGGATGATCTATTAAGGAAAGTGCAACCCAAGAAGGCAACGCTTCACAACTTGCAGCAATTAAAATATCTTCCAAAGATCTGGGTAACCACAGACACCCAAAGACTACTTGTGGAGACTTTCTGGGTTAGAGCTCTTTAGGCAGCATGAGGTGGACTTACACATGTTCAGCAAGCAGGTGGTTTAAGTGTTGTCTTTTTTCCCACAAAGAAGCAAGAAATTTAGGTTTAGCCTTTTGCTAATGAATGAGCTAACCAGTTAAATGAAGTATCAGAGTTATCACAACAAAGTGAGGTTGATCTGCAGATGCAGTCGTTCTTTTTTATTAAAGTCAATTCATCTTAATAAATGAAACCGAAACGGTTCTGAATGAGCCGTTTTCTTGAAACGCAGTTTTATTATTGTGGTTGTTTGAATGTTTGTTTCTTATTCTTTGGGCTTTTGGGGGAATAATATATTTTTTTAAATAATGAAAACAAAATAAGCAAATGTTATAAAAAAAGAGCAAGCCAACACCTTTCACACCACCACTAATTGGCCCCTTGTGCTCACGCCCCATTGTAGTAACTATTAACTGAGATCTTGGGCTGATATTTGTCCCTGCAGCCCTTTATTGGCCGCCAGCCCGGAGCCTCAGATGCACAGGCAACCCTGGCTGACCTGATAACATTTATAGTTGTAATGGATTTTTTTATGCCCGTCATTAACTGGCAGAGAGATTGGATATAGAAATTGCTTGTACCTTTTTCTGTGGTATTTCAACTTTATAGCATTATGTTCAGATATGTCACCTTCCATCATCTTTTTTTTTTTAAAGGCCTCTGCCGTCACTGGTTTTGTTTTAAATGTACGGGTCTTTTGTGCAGGACACTTGTAGTATCAAGGGCTCGTAATGAATATTTAATGATGTTGAGTAAAGGCTCGGAAAGATATAATTTCTGTCCAATAATTGGTTCTCTCTCTGCGAGACCTTTAGGGGTGATTTAGCACACAACATGCTTAATGTAGACAGTTTATACGAAGCTGCTTTGAATCAAGTCATTGAACAATGTGGCAATAAAGCGAATGTTCGTTTTTAGGATGCTGGTAAATTTGATTTATTTTCACAAAAACTACATTTGTACAAAATAGCTTTAATGTTAGGCAAAAATGTACAGTAAAAAAATAGTTTGATGAACTTCAATGAAAAGTTCACATGAATGGATGAATATCAGCACTGGCAGACCTGAGTGCAGCACATCAGGTGCATCTTTACCACCTCAAGCACATAATGTGGATAAAATAACCGAAACAGTTCACAATATGATTATACATCACCACCAAACTTTGGTGTCAACAGTTGCCATAAAATTAGACCAACACTTCTGGTCCCCACAAAAAGGAAACATTACAACAGGTGTTTATGTTAATGTGCCTACCTGCTGTGGCCAGGGCATACAGGCCTATAGGCCACACAGTGCCAGGTTAGCCAGGAATTGTGTATTGCTTTGTAATGTATAGTCCAAGCAAATAATTCAAGGAAGGTTCATTTCATATGACTCAAGTCATTTTTAGCCAAATTACATTTCGTAACTTTGATAACATAGCAGATTTGAATTGCACTCAATTCATTGGTCCAGATTGAAAAATACCACAATTTCCTTTCGTTTCACGTCACACTTCTTCTGAAATGCTTTTTGCAGCACGGTCATTTTCTATCCAACTCTTTAATAAGCACTTGTGTATTTGTATGTTGTACACAAAGGCAGGGGGAAAAGGCCTCATGCACTTTAAAAGCAGATATGCCTCAGCGTGTAACGCTGACTTTACTGGTGTAAAATTAGATCGACACCTTCACCTGTGGCGTGGCTTAGTTGCTCTTCTTCTGGCTCTTTCTGCTGGGAGGCTCACTGAACTGAACCACGTTGAAATGTATAAAAGTCCCCAAAAAATGCAGGAAGGCTGTAGTAGATACTAAGACTGGGAACAAGTCGGGCAGATGGGGCGGAGGGATCAGAGCTGCGGCCGCAATGCTCAGGCCAACCATGGCTGTAATGCTGATGTAGAACTGTAAGAGATAAAGACAGTGATGTTGTTGGCTCATTGAAATGAGACTGGGAGTTAGAAGACCATGCAAAATGCTGAAATCATAATAAAAAGCACAGAGGCTCAGAAAAAACTGTGGATTACGTACTGCTTTAGAACATAAAAGGAAGCATCTCATGCTGGTCTAACAAAACAAGTTCAACTACTAAGTTAGTTACTTAGCCAGTGCCTTCATTTACACTG
Source organism: Benitochromis conjunctus (assembly GCA_015052645.1). NCBI lineage: Eukaryota > Metazoa > Chordata > Actinopteri > Cichliformes > Cichlidae > Benitochromis > Benitochromis conjunctus. Next base: position 41,388 of record VOQK01012202.1, read on the forward strand.
AAATCCTCTTTGCTCAGTGGTCTTCATGTGACCTGGTATCAGTCATACGTCACTGAGATTTTAACCAGCTGTCATATTCTATTAAATTTATTTTTTATTTACATAGCACCAAATCACAACAACAGTTGCCTCAAGGTCCTTTATATTGTAAGGTAAAGACCCTACAATATTAGAGTAAAAAACCCAACAATCAGATGACTCTCTGTGAGCAAGCATTTGGAGACAGCGGCAAGGAAAAACTCCCTTTTAACAGGAAGAAACCTCCAGCAGAAGCAGGCTCACGGAGGGGCAGCTATGTGTTGGGACCAGTTGGGGGGCGAGGGGAGGGGAACAGGACAAAAGACACTTATGTGAGGAAACAAGCATAACTCTGTGCCTTTGGTCAACGATGGGATCTCTGTGGCAGCGAAGCAAAAATGTAAGAACTGATCAAAACGTTTGGAAAAAGATTTTTGGCTCTTGGCTTAAAAATGTCTCGCTGTGACACACATATCTTTACAACTGTATTCATCAAAATAGCAGCCTTTAGTAAAAATCTTTTATGCAGAGAATTCTCAAAATAATTTGAATGGTTATTAAATGATTTTTTTTATTTAGAAACTTCTCTTGGTGAACCTTGTAAAAACTGATTACCCCAGGCTATAAACACACTGTTGACTTTTCCCTTCACACTAACTATACACATAACATCAAACCAGGAATTGAATTTAAAATAGAGCTCATATGACATTGAATATTTATAACTAAGTGACAGACATCAAATTAGTCACTTGAGAGGTGCTATAGAGAAACGACTGAGGCCTGCAATATCATATTACAGCAAATTTGATCTTTTTCTTCAAGGTATGGTCACTGCTTTTTATCTTGTTACAGATTTGCAAACAGATGTGATAGTGAGCGTCACATCATTCATGTGTCTGCTTGCGCTTTATGACCCGGAGATCAGACTATGAGGTGCAGGAAGCACCTCGTGCCCGCCAACCACCCAACCACCCAGCTGCCCAAAACCCATGAAACCATATCCCCATCACTGGGGCTCGCTATTTATGCTGCTTGTGTAAATAAATATATCTAGGCAAACCTGTGTTAATGACACGTGCTATAAAAAGACACCTTCTCCTAATCTCCGACACCCCACCAGTGCCCCTGTCGCTAAGGGGTCGGCGGAGAAGCCACTTCAGACGCTATGGAAACTTAAATAAGCGATAAATAATTCTTTGGTTGGCAGCAGCGTTCATCCCTGGACAGCTTACACAGCTTACACCAGCACATGATATTTATTTATACAGTTGGACATGTCTTCTCACACAGTTGCAATTTAGGTCTAGTGCCACTTTGAAAATACTGGCCAACTGGGACCCTGATATTAGCCCCCTTCTTACTACAAATGTATCATCTGTACATCCTCTACCCACTATGTACCAGAGAAAACATGAGCGTTATTTTAAAAAAGAAATGTCTTTGTTTGCCAACTGCAAAGCCGACCCCCTATTATAAGCAAGCACACAACGTGAAGGAAACCACGCTTAAAAGATAAAGCGTTAAATCCCGCTAATGAAAAAACAGTTCACATTAGGATGGTGCTGGAGTTTTACCTGCTTTTTCTACTTGTCTGTATTTGGGTCAAGGTCTAATTTAATCTGAATGACCTTTAATAACCGTTTGTAGCAACAAACTAAAACGGCAACCATAATTATAAACGTTAACTCCACCTACAGTCATTTGTGGGACAGCACTACACACAGCCAAAACCAATGTCATGTCTGGATTTTAATTCTTCGCACTATTATTTAGTGCAATTGATCACAGTGAATCATATTTTAATGAAATAAATGCATTCAAGTGATTTGTAACTATAAGTGAAATCTGCAAGTGTGAAATGTGTAGTGAACTAGAAGCGTGAAGGATCTTATTGGGGATTTATGCT
>VOQK01012202.1:44992-58365 GCA_015052645.1 Benitochromis conjunctus
AGTGAGCCAAACAGCTTTTATCCTGCAGGCCTGTATGTGCATGCGTCTCCTGGGGAGAGACGGCTCTGTAATTCACGAGGAGCTTATCTTAGTTTAGTGGAGGGGCATGGGCAAGAACAACAGTTGACTCACAGTGAATCACACATCGCCCCAGCTTATGAAAACTTTTCCCCTGACAAAAAACTACTTATTCAGATGTGGATTCAAACAAAAAAACTTCTATTCAGTAGATAAATGTTTAACACTTCCTCCATTTCCACTGACTGGCTGCATTCAGTGGTCATAAAGTGGTCATGCTTGACCATCCATTCAGCCAATTCTGCTAACAAAAGATGTATTTTTTTCTTTTTTAAATGAGACGGGAGAGGATGCAGATAATGTGAAAGTCCAAGCAGACTGTACAGGGAGCAGCTACAGAATGACCTCCTGTCCCTACACAGCACACACTTAGACAGCAGGCATGCAGACTATGCAGTGTAATCCCCAGATATCCTTATACTAAACCACACGCACAACAATTAGTGCTGCCGGAAGAATTTAACAACAGCTGGTGAAAGTTAGATGGAGCATTTGCAGCACTACTTGTGTTTTCCATTCATGGTGCTTAGCTCCAACCCACACAGCACACCATTTAACTTTTCAGGATTATTTCTATTATGTTTCTCATTAAATGAGAGATCGAAAACAAAGTAAAAGAAAGGAAGAGAGACAGGACATCTTAAAGCAAGACAGTGGCCACGACTGACTACAGGATATGTGTAATAAAGTGGACAAAAGGACACTTATTGTGCAGTTTCTTCTTTGACAAGTTAAACAGTCTTGCTGTTGACATTTAACATTTTGGGCAAGTTCTGCTTAGTTTGACTTTCTCCTAATTATAATTGCTGAACTTTTTCACATCATAAAAATAACTATAATTACATAACTCTATTATTCTATTATCCAAGTAGCAGGAAATAAGATTTAGAAACAAATCTAACAACAGATAGCCTGTTTTTATTTGTTAATCTTCCAACTTTTGTGTATAGTCAGTGATTTCCAAAGACTTTCCTTCTTACCTGAAAGTGGAGGCCTGTAGGAACCAAAGGGCCATCAAGGGGAGGTCATTCAGCAGGAGACAGGCAGGCCTAGAAAAAGAAATTCAGATGTACTCAATATTAAGTAGAGTCTGCAGTGACTAATATCAAACCCTCGTTTGCGATTAGACAAAAGTAGAGTAAGAGTGAAACGAATATTAAAGCTACTGAGCTGATCAAACATCCACTTAAAATGACAAGTATTTACAAGTCAGTCAGCATTTGTTGTACCACATTATTTGGTTTGAGAGTACATCTTTTACACGTTACACTTCACCTAAGTTATCTATTTTCATTTGAAGACCTGCCAACGTTTGCCAAGAAGTTGCAATGATAAATTTATGACTGCATGCGTCATATGCGCGTGCGTCTGTGTTCGTTTAAGCCTTTTGCTAATTGAACTTGCTACCCCGCTTCAGTGCAAGTTGTACAGTCTGCTCAAAGGGGGGCACTTTCCATCAGTGCCCGAGCCCATAATTACAGTCAGTGCTCTTCGGCGATCTTGTTACAGCCCAATAATTGATCCTGCGCAAACAACACCCCGAGCTGCCGCCTACCATTCTTTCCTAATCCCTGGACATGTATTACTGATTGATTCAGGAGGACAGGTGGGAGATATAACTCAATAGTTAATAAAGCAACAATCTACCCTAATCTAGATTAATAGATGAGCCCAGATCTAGGAACCGAATCCCTCGCTGTCGAATCTATCCCAGGCTTTTCACCCCACCTACAGCTTTATACATATGGAGGTAAACGATAATGAAGCACACACACACACATCGCACTTCTTTTAGTGCTGCTTTCACCCTGTTAAATATGACCTAGCTCTGACAAAGCACAAATCACGGCAGTAGAAGCAGGGTTTCTATCGGTGATGACAGAGGTGAATAACTTCTCGGTACTTAAAAAGAAATCTGGGGGTACAGCGGGAGGATGACGTCATTTTTACAAAGCGAACATGATTTGAAACCATTATAATTCTCTACGACATAATCTGAGATTTGACAAGGCGAATGGCTCCTTTGTGAGTAGAAATTAAATCTATACTCATGAATATTTCAGATATTGCTACAAGACAGAGAAAGTACCATTTACATTTGTCACCAATGAGACAAATCTCAAGAAGTTACAATTATCTGCTTTGTACTTACAAGGCCGCCAAAAGGATGGACTTCTCATGGACTTGAAAGGAGAAGAGGAAGAACGCCAGGGATGAATTGACCTTAAAGTGACATTGGGGCTATCAGTAAAACTGCTATATTTAATATCACACTTTTTATGACACAGGGAAGGAAGAGAAACATATTTGACACCGTCTTCTCAAAAAAGAAACTGGGTTCGTTAAATTAAATATGATACTTTGAGCCAGCATCAGCCCAATGCTGAATGGTAAAAACACTCACCAAAGCCAGTTTAAAGTGCCAGAAGGTTGGTTTTGTTAACAGCCTGATACAGGAAGGTAGAACCGCCAGGAGAGTGCAGGCAAGACTGAAAATCAAATGAAGATGGAAGATGAAGGAAAAACACAAAAGAGTATCAACAGCATTTGCATAACTTTTCAAGGTTTTTATGTAAGTCTTATGAACTGGGTGGACACAGATGCATGGGAAAGCTTGTAATGAAGACATTACTAATACATTATTATTTTACGCAACCAAGAAAATACATAAAAACAGCACGATTTGTTTTCATTAATTGGCACTGTATGGATATCAGCATTTAACTTTCAGTTCATGCCACAGTTCTTTTTAGACAGCCCTCTGATCTGTAACAAAGTTGTGTGCTGTGTCGTAATTGACTAAAATAATGGCCCCTGCTTAGGGTTACCCGGCAGTTACCCTCAATTGTCACCTTCTGGGGGTAGAAGCATGAGAAAAAAAACGTGTCAGAGTCAATGTGTATAAATGTGCTGAAAGGTCAGGCCACGGGTTAGTTTGAGGTGTCGACAATGTGTTTTAAACTACAAATCATAGAAGACAGAAAGAAGTGTACATGTACAATATACACAGGAGTAATGGCAGACCTGCAAGTGGATATTTATTGTGTGTGAAAGCGAGTGTGCTACTCGCGAGTGTAGGGCAGGGTTTTGCTGTCTGGATGGAGCTGTATCACGTTTCACAGCTGATTCATTTTATGTACGCTGGACACACAGCAGAGCATTTAGCAATCCGCCCTGTGCGCCATAAAGACAGCAGTGTTTTTCATTTGTTTCAAATGCACTACAGTAAAAGAAGTCTAACTTGATCCCCAGACTTAGTCTGGCACAAACGTGTCCATGCTGCGAACGCAGGACTCCTAAATTTAGCGTGCTGGGTTATTTAAGCTCCACCACGACGCAACTGTTGCAAAAGGGTTTTCTGAGCGTGGCTGCACAGGACCCCGACTTTTGGTCAAGATAACTTGTAATGTATGTGGAGAATCAGCCTGTCTTTCACACCTACATTATAATTACATTATCGTTAGCAGACATGAGCCATAATTATGCTAAAACAAACAAACTAAAATCCTCACTGTCACATCGATATAGTCTGACTTTATTTTCTTTCAAAATTTCTCAGGCGTTTGTAATGTTGTCACCACATTTTCAAAGCGATCAATGACTTTATGTTCAAAGGTTCCTCGTGAGATGTAAGTGATGATCTTATTCCCAACCACTGGATTACTGACTTTATTCCCAAGGGCAAGCTTGGTTTTCTCAGGAAATGAAAGGAGTGAGAAAAAAAGCCAACGGGGGGGGGGGAGCACAGCACAACAGAGAAAAGAAAGTATAAAGTGAAACTTGTTAAACAGATAGAGGGATCACCTGAGGTAGAGCTGAGAGTCACCTGACAAAATGGATCTGATCTTTATAAGGGTGTTCAGGCTGCACCATGTGTTGGCCACTTTATCCTGTACACACACACACACACACATCTTGGTCAAAGAACAAATGCCAGGAAACACAAAGAAGTAATTGTTTTAAGAAATGATTTCATCTCACAAAGTGTAATAAAATTCCTCTGTGGGATTTCAGCGAGACATTTATTCACAACCTTCCATCATACATTTTCCCTCCTGTCAGGAGAAGCATGGGGCTTATTTGTAAACTTAGGGTTTTGGGATCAAGTTTTCAGAAGCAGATTCTGCCTAACCAGCAGATACAGACCAACCAAAGAGAAACAAACAGTACATAAAGTCAATATACTGGGAAAAAGCCAATTACTTTCTTTGAATTAGATTCTCTGACAGTCGCTGTTATCTTTTTATTTGTTGCTTTGCTAATAAATGTCAGGCAACGGTAAAGTGAAGACATCATTTGGAGCATGAAGGAATGATTTCAAACTATAATCCAAAATACGGATATCAAATTTAAAATATTTATGTCTGAAACAAAAAAGAAGGAGCAAATTCTCATTGTTGGGTGGCTGAATCCAGAGGATGTTATGGAAAAAATAAGCTTATATACATTTATATTATTTACTATTTCATTATGAATCAAAAGCCGTACAATTTATCTCACATTTTCTCATGTTAATGGCACTTTTGTATTGTCAATAATGTGCCTCATTTCTAAGATGACTGAAATCATATATATGATACAGTACACGGTATGTGCGAAGCTTCCTCTTTAATACCAGATGAAAAGTACTTGTGGTTTAAAGCTGATATCAGAGGAGGAGGTCATTGCGTGTGCTTCAGCTGATTTAAGTGCTTAAACAGTTGTGCAGGGATATCGAGGCCAAAGCCACCAGTGTGCGCCATGATGTCACACAACACAGAGGCTGTGGATGTTTTCACTGAGTGATTCTATCTAGAAAATCTATTTCTGGCCTCTGGCCTCTCTTCTGTTCTACAGCTGCTGGCTGCACAGCTGTGCCGATCTTAATGGCAACCTAGTCAGCAGCACCGGGCCGTCCACTGCTGTGTTATCTCAGCCCAATCCCTCTGTCCTTCCTTTCTGCCTCCTTGCTCCAAATAACTGTTACAGCAGTGCAGTCCTGGAGGCAACACATGAACGTCAGGGTGGGCTGAGCGAGAGCGGCGCGGCCCCCTTCACCTATAAACTAGCATGGAATTTCACAGGGAGAAGCATTTGGTGCCATTTTTGTGTGCAGGCAGCAATGTGAGACGCCAGAATGCAGCTCAGTGGGTAAACTTACAACTGCTCCCTCCCAGAAGCCACTGGGACCACCAGTCACCGGCCCTCTTCTTCCCCACCGCCCCTGTCCCCCTGTCCAAGGCGTCTGCTTACGTGCACAATTTCACAATTAGTTCAGGACAACTTGCCCCCAGCAGCCCCCTTCATGCTGTCGTCACAGGCGAGCATAGTGTCTCTCACGCCCTGCGTATTATGTTTGAACCATTTCGTTGAACAAATACTGCCGCGGTGCACGATGCCAGCCGCTCCCCCGGCAGAATTTTCAATTACTTCTCACATCCGTGACACCTTGTGGTGGGTTCCACCTCGGGAACCGAGACAAGAGGGGGTTACAGGGTTTCAGAAATGAGAGCCGCAAAGCTTGGCCTCCGAGCTGTCAGTCACACGCACGCAGTTACTTCACCTCGGCCGCTTTCAACACGGTGACTGCGGAGGTGTTTCAAGTATTCTTGTTCACCATCATCACTTTCCTTTTTTAATTAATATCATATTCCAGTGACCAGGCTATAAGTGGGTGACCACAGTATATCAAACACTTACATTTGTTCTTGCAAAACAGTCAAACATACGCTTATGTGTCTGCTTTCCGAAGCTGTAGTCAGAAGGTGAAAGCAGCTGTCCGACGTGCTCTGATATGCCTTCAAGCGTTGCGTCCACCAGACTCATTGGTTCGTATGGCTAGAGCATGGCTGCGCTATGAGGTGGTGAAAACAACCTGGTCATAAATTAGTGAGATTTATCTCTATCCTCCTACTGTACACCCCAAACCCCAACACCTCCCGGAGATAGAGTGAAACTGATCTCCTGACCTTTCACAGTTTTATTCCACTGTTTTCTTTGATCCTGCAGGGTATCTGTTTCTAAGCGGCTAAGCACTGGTGGATGGAAGGGTATTTCACCATGCTGTGAGTATGGAATCAGTGCAATAGCGGAGGAGTGCCGTGTGTGTTGTTTATAACATCTTATAAAAGCACTGCTAACAGCTTAATGCTCTAAACAATGGAACACCATGAAATGAGGTTTCTTAGAAGAAATGTCACTCCTTAGAAAACGCAGAATCTTGACTGATTGCACTCAAAACAAAAGGTTTGACCAGTAAATCCTTTAATAGGAAATGACATTTCCTATCAAAGACAAGACCAGTGATCATAAGATGTGAAGTTGCTGACATTAATTACAGCTATTTGATTTGATAAAAACAGAAACATAACTGCATCCACACTGGCTTAACCCACAATGGAAATTTTTAAAGTCAAAATACATCACTTTTTTTTAAATATTTGGAATTGTATCATATTTGATTCAAATAATTGTCACTCTGCTACAGGATGTTTCTAACGTTAGAGATATTCTTGCAAAAATGCAAGAAAGCAGTCCTAAATACAAGTATACACATTGAAGGACATGTCCTGGTCAAAAACAGCTCCAAGATTCCTCACCGTGTTACTTCAGACCAAGGTAATACCATCCACACTAGTTAGAAACCTTGTCTCTGAGATTTTTAGTACAATAATCTCAGTTATATCTGAATTTATAAGCAGAAAATTAGAGGAAATTTAGGTCTTTAAAATATTCCTGCAGTTTAACTAATTAATGTGTGCCTTCTGGCTTGGATAGATAAAGTTGGATATCATCTGCATAGCAATGAAAATATATGCTATCATTTCCAATAACACTGCCTAAAGGAAGCAGGTATAGTTTAATAGAATGCAGATGTCGTTATGACAAAAGACTTGGTCTGGGAATATTAAGCTTGTCACATGTGGTTTGGGAGAAAACTTTTGATTTAAGGAACTATACGGTACCTCAAACAGACCCCGAGCCACGGGAAAGATCCTCCTGACCACCTGCAAGGCCTGGCTGGGTTCAGCCAGGAAGGGCAACCAGCAGAGGGCAAAAGTCGCCAACACTGTCACACCAATCCTCACCAGCAAGAAAAGCCTACATGAAAAGACAGACAGGAGAGTAAATAAACATATATCATAAATAATCAACTAATAAAAACAAGCAATTACTAATAATTTCCCCACTTCCTATAATCACTTTCCCCCAAATGCTTTAAAATTATCTGTGAAAACAGTTCACACATACTGTGTGCAAGTCCTAAATTTGGGCTTCGACCCCTGTGTTGAGGAATGCAGTGAAAGCCATGCATCAGCTGAAAGCGTTCAGTGTAGGTCAGGATATCTTGTCAGCTGTAACTGTGAAGCTGCTGGTTAAGTTGCACACACAGGCATAGCTGAGGAGTTTGGGCATGGCCAGAGTGTCATCTGGACATATCTTCCCCCCGGGCCTTCTAATCCAGCTCTCCATTTGCTACTAAATGCCCTTGGTACATTGTTACTAGATAAACAGACACTGGACACACTAGTAACAGCATCCAATCTGATTACCTCAGTCATTCTGTGACACTCCTGAGGACACTGCTGTCTTACATTAGATTCCTACTGTGAGCATTCTGTTGAAACTTCTGTGCACAGTGACCACAGAGTACAAGCAACAAATGTACACTTGAACATTCAGGATGTCACAGATGTTACTATGAGTCCTATTGAGACATTTTGTGTTCGCCTCTAGTGAAGGGCATCACTGATCGCAGCGTGTGGGAGAAAGGCAAGTATGCACATATATATGTATAAACTTGATCCATCTGCAACTGTAAAGCCAAAGAGTCTGTGTTACCGTATGTGACTGCTTTTTAAGTTTAATGAACAAAAGTACAGTGCTCAACAAATTAAACCACCTGAAAAACAACAAACTACATACAGGTTTTTATACCCAAATTTGAGCCGGCACATTGAACTTGATTGAAATTAATCAAGTATAACGTTCAAAAACTAAAACTTATTCTTGAGAAATGTCAATGAGTAAGTGTAATTTGGCATCTTAATCAAAAAACAATAATGTGCTTTTTTTGTTTTTTGATTAACTGTTTTTTTTTCAGCTTTTTTGTTAAACAGTAAATTTAAAAAATTCATGGATAAAACACTAATTACAGCATAATGTAGCATTTAAAATGTAATTTCGATTAAAGAGCTTGCACGTTCTACAGAAACGTTAAAAAATATATTTTTGTTAATTACCAATACTGTTAATTTTGGGCAGCTATGACATAAACCATTGTTAAGCACTGTAAATACAATCCCAGTAAACAATATTGGGTTTCCACATAGCAGCACTTTGAACTTAACGTTGCCATCAGCACGCTAAAATGCTTGCCAGTGCTGTGCGTAAAAGTGATCGTCTTCCAACAAGTAATTTGCAATATTTGACTTATCTTTCCACTGCTGTAAATAACTTGTTGGCCTGTAATCTGTCAAACATATCACTTATTAATAATATCAAGCCATTGTGAGCCAGAAAGAGCATCCCCGTTACAAGGCAGAAGCTGCAGTCAGTCTTTGCAAAGTGACTTTTAAATATCCTTTATTCATCTGGGCAAAAAGTTTCACTCTTAAATATTTTTTACGAGAGATCTGGCCAAGAAGGCAGCAGATACTGCAACCAATATAATGTCACAGTTCTACTGAGACATGTTAAATGGCCAAAAAGAAATGGAGGTACAAAAATTAAAAGTCATAAGCATAGCCGCACAAAACAGGACATTTCTTTATTTTATATGTAACCCTTTCATAAAATCCTGCTGACAACAGGCTGTTTACCAACATGAGCAAATGTATTACACATAGAAAACACCTAAAAATATTGGAAATCACTTTATGGCACAATACTGGAATTTGTTAAGTAACCATTCTCATCATCTTAGCTTGCCATATTTGAATCACACTATTATCTTTTTTTTGCTGCCTGTCATGTCTGGCGCTGTAGCAATCAGAACTATTGTCTGAAGGCCAAGAAAAACATTCCCAAGTGGACCTTTGAGTCATACTAAGAATCATACTATTATCTGATCAGTGCTAAAATTGCAGGTGAGGTTGGACATGAACATCTGGACTGTGCTTCTATGCAAAAAAATAATCATCCTCATTGTGGAGGGAAAGACTACAATGAGAAACAATAAGACTCACCCTCGGCCCATCAGGCCCGTTTTGATGCACTTTCCCAGAAGGTAACAGAAGAAAGGCAACGCGTGGTACAACTCCATCTGTTTGTAGTTGAGAGCCAGAGAGAAGGCCATGGAGCCCAACACATCCCAGCCCAGGCCCAAAGCCAGAATCCCCCACAGGGTAAAACCCAGGCTCACTCCGTTGTATCTGATACTGTTAAGGTTAATGTTGGTCTAGAAGGGCAAATTTTCTGGAGGTAAACAACTTAATGTTGCAGATGTATAACAAGCAATCCAGGAAACAGCTGCTGATCCTAAGGTCAGTTCTGCTGCATAGTGTGCACAATGTCACATTTTCATTGTTAGATTAAGCGGTAGCTGAATAACAAGAGCCTGGTAACCTGGTGCCTTCTTCATCTCTTCCAACTGTTTTTGTAAATCTATTCGGATAAGACAGAAAAACATGACAGCGAGTTTTCCATCCTATTGAACCTACTGTATATAAGAAACGAGAAATTCCACATCCAACATCAGCTGTTAAGCGTTTCCATAGACACGCTGTGATGCCAAATCTGCCCCATGGAACAAACTTGTGTTATCTTTTTGTTAATTTTGTGTTACATAAGTGAGTAAAATAAATGTATTTTTTAAGCTGTTAAAAATATTTTAAATGCTTACATCTCTGTTTTTCAGTTTTAGTGAACTAAACTCAAAAGGTGCAGCAAATATATACATCCATCCATCCGCTTATCCTTTTCAGGGTCGCGGGGGGTGCTGGAGCCTTTCCCATCTGTCTTGGGGCGAGAGGCGGGGTACACCCTGGACAGGTCACCAGTCTGTTGCAGGGCTAACACACACAGACAGACAACCACACTCACAGTCACTCCCACATTCACACCTATGGGCAATTTAGTGTTTCTAATTAACCTATCCCCAGTAACTGCATGTCTTTGGACTGTGGGAGTACCCAGTGAGAACCCACACAAACACAGGGAGAACATGCAAACTCCACACAGAAAGACCTCAGCCTGATGGTGGAATTGAACTCAGGACCTTCCTGCTGTGAGGCAACAGTGCTAACCACCGTGCCACCCAAATATAACAAATATATACGGTGCTAAAAAAAAATGAAAGAAACACTTTTTAATCAGAGTACAGCATCAAGTCAGTTAAACGTCTGGGATATTGATCTGGTCAGTTAAGTAGCAGAGGGGGTTGATAATCGGTTTCAGCTGCTTTGCTGTTAATGAAATTAGCAACAGGTGCAGCAGAGGGGCAACAATGAGACAACCCCCAAAACAGGAATGGTTTTACAGGTGGAGGTCACTGAGATTACTTTTTTCCTCACCTTGTCTGACTGTTTTTTCCCCCTAGTTTTATATTTGCCTAAGCTCAGTGTCACTACTTGTAGCATGAGATGATACCTGGACCCTACAGAGGTTTCACAGGTAGTCCAACTCCTCCAGGATGGCACATCATTACGTGCCATATGGTTTGCTGTCTCCCCCAGTACAGTCTCAAGAGCATGGAGAATTGATCAGTTTTAGTGTTCCTTTAATTGTTTTGAGCAGTGCATTTAAATATAACTCACTACACTTTATTATGATTGGATCTTTCAAGTGTGATACCTTTGTAGGTCATTATTTCATATTAAATTCAATTTAATTAAAGCAGAGAACAACCTTAATGGTATATATAATATACAACAATACAAGTTACAATAGGAATGCACATGTACATAAAGGATACTGGAAATGTCCGTAGTCAATGAGAATTAATCCTGGGTAGAGTAGAAAGCAGAACATAATGGAAACCTAAATAGGGAAAAGGGCAGGCATTTTAATTCAATGCAGCAGTAAAAACACAAGCTTTAAAAATCAAATCCTCTGTGAAGCTTGTTTAACTACTGTTCCTCTTTCACTGTTTGATAATATAAGATACCGTCAAAACATTAGAATGATCCCTTCAAATTGACTGTACTGTAAATGTATGAAGACCAGCTGAACTGTAATAACTTCTTGGAAATGTAATAACATCCCATAACCAGATTAACTTACGATAATGACGCCATAATTTCCCAATTTGGAGGTCTAGCGCTGTAATCTGTTTTAATAAGGGTGGGTTCCCAGACTGAGAGAAAATGGGCTGGTCTGGGTCTTTAACTGAAAACTAATCATTTCATGCTCAGCACGTCTCTGACCTTTTTCTTAGAGGATCCATCAGTCAGGTATAAACAGTATAAAACCACCGCAGGGATGTATATCAACAAATCTGCAACTAGGACTGAAACAAGAAGAAAAAAGACTGCATGACATCAAATTTATGTTATACAAGGTAACAGAAAAGGTCCAGTGGTATACAATGATGTGAATGATTACAGTGATTTGGGCATATTATCTAAGCAGGTATAACTACAAACACTGCTGTAAATATGAAGGAGACATGGAGTATGACTGTTTTTCTTTTTCATTCCCCCATCATAGTTACAATACCTGTAGTTCTCATGAATAACTTGTGCTGTGTACTTTCATAACCTCTGGACTTGTGGAGCTCCACCCATTCAGGATTGATTGTTTTGGCTCTGCAGAAATCACACATACAACAAAGCATATATTTTGAGTTTTTTCTTTTTCCTCTCAGACAATGTACAAATACTTAACTTTATAAGTTCCTACAAGTGGGCAGCTGTGTTATTACATCATTATACCTTAACATTTCTCCCATGGTATGCTCACTCTTGTTCTCTGTCTCTCTCCTAAATTAACATTCACATATTATGTGAAAGATGCTTTTTAAATAATCCAAATGGCTTACATATAAGCACAGATCCAGCTGTGGTAAGCGGTGAGGGGAGGATAGTCAAGACCCCAGTAGTTCAAGTCATTGTTTGTAGTATTGAAGTACCTGGGGGAGCAAAAACGTCACATAGTTTCATCAATAAAACTTTAATGTTTCATACTGCACAAGCAATGTAGTGTGCATTATATAGAGGAAAAACTGTTGTTGATGTTATTTGTATTTAATATTTCGTACATCCATCCATCTCACACTTGTAGTAAGCTGGACACAGGAGCAGAAACAGCACATGTTAGTAATGCGCGTCTTGAGTGCCACAGTACATTTTTCAAATCCGTGACTTGTAATAAGACCCAGTTACTACAAACAGGTCCAGTGAATGAACACCGGGACGTGCTAGACTGACCATTCCTGAATGGGAAGGTTGTAGGTCACTTCTTGCCAGTGCCTCTGGGCTTCATAATCGCCGAACATGGGAGGTTTTTCCGCCCCTGGAGGAAAATCATTGAGCCGTCAGTGTGATGAATAGGAAGCTTACTTTATTAATGAATGACAACCACGAAACACACCGGCGCAAACAAGTTTTTAAACCACCGAGTGAACGCTAACTACTGAACGTGTCACTCTGATACGGTTAAAACGATTTGAAAGCATTGTTTTGACTAGTATAAACGTGCTTTACTGAAACAAACAGCACTGTAGCAAGGGAAAGTAGTGTTTAAACGCCGACCTCCACACGTTTCCTACCTGAATATGAATTTAGCGAAACTCCCCATCTCGCAATAATGCCAAGCAACACGCAAATTGATACTAGACTCCACGTCTGCATAGCTTTACTCGGTAAAATGAGGATTTGTGGAAGAAATAAACAATAAAAATCGGTACATTTGAAACGCTTTTGAAATCTATTTCGCTTCCTGTATACGTCACTCACAAAGTCTTCGTTTCAACTACTCATTGGTCGCTAGATTTCTGACGTTGCGACCGACAGTTATGATGCGTTCATGAATACTACGACAAAAATGGACATCTTCACGTTTGTGGATCATTCGTTCAGTTGTTGTGGAAATCAAGCGCGTTTTAATAATCCTGTTGCAGATCATCCAAGACCCTTTCTTTAACATGTGACGGGAAGTTTTTCGGTATATTACTATCACAAGATTTTGTTAGTAGTTACAAGTCGATTAATGTAATCTAAATTTTCCAGGCACCGTGAAGGCATCTCTGGTTGAAGATTAGATTTATGATGGGTATTATGCATTATTAAAGGTTTATTTCTTCCGTATTTTCACATTTTTTGCAGCTGATGCTGAATTTAGAGGTCAAAGGCCGCCTGGTAATAAATGAACATTGC
>VOQK01012205.1:9776-20105 GCA_015052645.1 Benitochromis conjunctus
TCTCTATGTGTGTTTGATATACTCTTGTGTGTGCGTGTGTGTGTGCAAGAGAAGGAGGTGATAATTAATAATACTGTTGACCTTTCAAAGTAAAAGTCAAGTGGGTGCATCCATCTTTGCATGAACAAGATCAGGTACATTCACACATGAAGACCTCATATATATTTGTATCAGTTTAAATGAACTTAACGACATATATTTCTGACTTTTGTATGCTGTTGATCCAAAATGACCCCATTTTTTCTTATTTACACTGTTTGGAGGTTTTTGGAGCTTAATTGTTTTTAGTAGGCACCGTAATATAATGCTGGATTGTGGTGAATGTTTAGCATGTTGCGTTTCATGCAGTCACTGTTTTCTATTGATCTATAAAAATCCATTGAATGTCTGGTCTTATAGAGAGGTTAGAGCTAAAGAAGTAGCGGAGGGGGCATTGAATAGGTTACGGACAACACTAGTAAATTCAGTTCAGCACGCTGGACAGCTCCTAAAGGGCCCGCCCTCCAAAGGCCATCGTCCATCTTTAAGTACTTATGTGTATGAGACGACATGTCATGTTGTTTATCCATGATTTTTAAAGTCAGCTGTGCATTGAGTTTGCTCCAGCAAAACGTTGCTTTTTGTTTAAAACAGATGTTTAAACACATCAAATGGAGCTAATGATTTTAGCTTCTCAGTCTTTTATTTCTTTATTTATATTTCTTTATTTTTATATGTTTATTTGTTATGTAGCAGCTGAACGTTGCTGTTAGCATTTAATTAAATACCGCTATATTGTTTGTCAAAGCCCCCTGGTGGAGAGTTGGTGGAATGGCAGGATAGCGCTATAAGCGATGTTTAACAAACAGCCTGTGGGCCCCGTCACCATGCAGGAACTCAGGATTAATATGCAGTGTGGACTGTTTTGGTCGACACACTATAAAATTCTAATTAATGAAATTAGAATAATTGAATATCCCAACTTCACTGGTATATATGTGGAATAATTAGGCCTTTGCTGTGCTTGTTGTTTGTTGTGAAATTAACTCTGGTGATTGTTTCTTAAGAAATCTATCAGCGAAGCCTGGTGTTTGCTTGATTTTATGCTGAACTTATTCACACGAAGAAATAAGTAAGTAAAACTTTTTTTTCGGTTTACCTGTAATGTGTTACGGAAGTTGGAACTGTTCAGGTGAAAAGTATTTTATCCCCCCAAAACGAGGCAAAAACAGGTCTGAGCTAAGCTCTGCCTTCCGAAGTTGAGATCCTTTGTTTGGAGAACAAGGACACTGTTCTTTTCTCTAACATGTGGAAGTAATTGCGCCAAGGGGCTGTATAGAGGGGGGGGGTAAACATCGGCCCCAGGGCTCTGCTCCATGCAAAGACATGAGATAGGTGATTCACAGGGACCATTCTTCTTCTTGAGCCCATCAGGAGAGCCCCGGGGTGAAGGGAGATAGGGTGAAAAAATAATGGCCTTGGTTGAGCACTCGGTAAACAGCTGACTCACGTGGGCCAGTAAACAGGGGTCCCGTTAGGAAGAACAAAAGAACTATCCTGGTCGTGTAATTTCTTTTGATGAAGTTTAAGGGGGAAGCTTGTGTGTGTGCGCGCGCGCGCGCCCGGAGTGCGTTTGAGAGAGAGAGCGAGAGAAGACGCAAAGACGAAAAGAAGGTGGGTGGTGATATGATGGTGTTGGAGCGCCCTCTATGCGTTCTGGGTGCCACTGTTCCCGGTTTCTGACTCAGAACTGTGTCTGTTCACTGCAGCCTGCGGGGACCCTACAAGAAAACAAAGATGAGTTTTAATTTGAGGAAAATCCTTCCTAACGTGAATCGCTAATACAAATTACACACAAAATGCAATATCCATCAAAGTTAAACACAATCACATACAACATAAGTTTCCAAAACATATCTCATGAAGAGTTTTGGTTTCAGAAGTTTTCGTATACGACTAAAATCCAATGAAAATGCCATTGTGTGCCCAGATTTCACCGGGTATGTACGCCTGACTCTTACTCTGAAAAGGGTCTCAGAGCTCGAAAGAAGAGAGAGAGGGGGGTGTCATTTCCTGAGAGTTATTTACTTTGAGACAGATGATTACTTTTTTCGGGTGGGAGGAGGGTGGACTGTAACATTGAATCAGTTACAGGTCGCTGTAGCTGGAGCGCAGTAGTGAAGGCGGTCGTGGATGCGGACAGAGCGTGGCACATATGCTCTCACAGAGCAGGATCTCTGAGGATTATAACCGCTGCAAAGGACCATTTATGCTGCGGCGTTTGGAGTGACCAATTCATTGTGGATATACTTACACGAAAGGAATATAAAGCAGAGATTAGTAGAAGGTAATTAAGGGGCCGATTGAAACTATTTTTCTTGGTCTTTTGAAAAGTTGTGCTGTTTTGATATAATTAAAGAGTGGGAAATCTATAATAGATTACCGTTCTGTAACATTAGATGGAGTTTAATTGTATTCCTAATTAGTTTAGCAAATTAATGCACCATATCATTTTGCATCATATTAGTAGAAAAGTTGCTCTAAAAGGTTCATTCACTAAATATGCATCGCAGGGAGCCCTTCAACCCTGCAATTTGTATGCAGGCTTTGCATTAAACAATCCAAAAGGATTTGGGGGGTTGATTTCCTCTCCCCCCTCCACCATATGGTCTCACCCCTGGACGCCAAGCGGAGAGATCGTGCTGACTCTGCTGGATAAAAGCGCTCGGTTTTAGGCTCACAGCTGGAGGTGTCAATTCGAAGACTGAAGGCTCCATTGTGGGATGCTGCTTGGCATTTAATGAGAAACACATTGGAAATTGTACATCACGTTGTTTTCTAGTCTGTCCCTGGAATGTGAGGAATTAAAATGGAAAATCTGGGAGCACTTCAATAAGGCTGACTGGAGATTTCGGGCGGCAGCTGAACTGATCCAAGAGGAGAAAAAGAAGAAAGGAAGAACTTCTGGAGCCATGTCACCAACGGGTTTAACAGAGGAATACAGCTTGTAGTCAGAATTTCAAGAGTGAATACTCACAGGAATTGAAAACATTTTAACTGTATTGGATAGTTTTTATGGAAAACTATGGTACATGACTGACCCAGTGAAAGTTGAGATAAGCCAATATCAGCTGTTGCTCAACTGTGTCCAAGCCCAGCGGAGGGTGCATTTGCTCTGTGGCGCATTTGTTGAGTCTCCTGCTGGGAGAGCAGTGGAAATAAAAGTGGATCGCGACGTGCACGAAGTCTTACTGCCACTTTAGGCTCAGTCAGATTTACGCGCAGTGGCTAGAGGACTCTTGCTAAACCAATGCAAATGAAAAATCCCCTCTCAAATTTGTTTGAGACAACGCGAGTGCACAAACATGCCAAACGGAATAGGCATTTTGTCAACTGATTCCCACGCGAATATGTACTTTTGTGCACATTGGGCGCGCTAATTATAGAGCTAAACAAACCCAGGTTACCCATGGATAATTGAGTTCTTTTCGACTGAGCCAGAGCGGGCAGCCACAGGAAACAGCAAAGGGACCAGCAGCTGTATTGTCTGGGACCAGGGAAGTTACAGAAAATGAAATCGAGACCTCCCCGTCTCATGAAAAACCTATTTTGAGATATAAAAAAGAAAGAAAACTACTAAAAGAGAGATAATTGAAGGGGAGCTTAATCTTTAGCAGAGTTTTTTGTGTGTGAGCCACTCGAATTATGTGGCCCCTGATAAAAATAAAAAAAAATCCCTGATCGCCCATCAGCTTCAAGGAATATGGGAATCATAGTTGCAGAGCTACCTGAAAAAGCCAGACATAACACGATCTTTGTAACGAATTGTTCTTAATAATGGGCTAAATTTGAGAAGGTATCAGACCCGATTATCCAGTTGATAACAGTTTTTTTAATGGCTACATTTAGAATTGTAACAAAAAGGGGAGAAACACAACAATGTGTAACCAATTTGTGCTTACATTCCATGCAAAAACTAAAATGTGCATTTATAAAGAGAATAGATAAGCTCCAGGAGAACCAGTAACGGGGGGAGGAGGGGTACACTTATAAGACGGACTGTGTCGCCCTCTATCGGGCGCAGTGGGCAGGTTCCTGTTCAACGTACCGTCGATTCTTTAACGGCAGAAGCCACAATTTGCGAATCGTAATTCTCGTCTTAATAACATAATGGATGCGAACCTGCAATAGATTTCATGTGTGTGCAGTTTTAGCACGAAAGCAACGTGTGGCACCACAAATCTGCATGCATGGGCTCATGATAGCGAGCGCATGCTCGATATAATTACTTAAAGTTGGGCTTAAAGAAACAAGAAGTCAAAAATACACTGATGAGTTTATTAAACATTAATGCGTTCAAAGTGGATAAATCATGTAGGATCAGATAAAGTGTCTTCGTCTTTAGTAAATGACCGTTTGTCTTTACAGGTCGAAGCATCCATAGGCATGGATTGGCTGAAGACGTTTGTCCTCTTTGGGGGCAGTTTGGTGGTTCTGGTTTCAGGTGAGTAAAACAGTCTGCAGGTCAATCCTTTTGATGGTTTCCCAGGTGTTTCTCTGATGTTTACCAAACTGTCTCTTAGTTACCTCTGGACTGCCTCCACCAACCATTTTGTCTGACCAGGATGAGTTTATCCTACAGCCCAATTCCCTCTTCAATATAAGCTGCACCGGAAAAACACACGTGGTTTGGGATGAACCGCTGCCGAAAAATGCCCTGGTTTATCCGGGGTATTACACTTCAACACTCTTCATAGACAACGCAACGGTAGAAAACACAGGTTATTACACGTGCATATATGAAGACCCGGAAGAAGTACTGCAAGCTGATGAAGCAGAAATCTATGTTTTTGTCCCAGGTGAATATGTTGGTGATGTGCTATAAAATATAACTTTTGCTCAGGCCACTGGCTTACAGCACAAGAGTGAATTTGTTAATTCAGCTTTACAGACATTTAAAGAATATTAGGTTAGATTGTTCCTCACTTTAACAGAGCATTAGCAAAATGAACAAACTTATTAGTTATGAAGCAAATGACAAAAATCCTCTCTTTGTACCTAGATCCACATGCTCCATTTGTCCCCGAGTTACCCACAGACCTCGATGTCTCCATGGACAATTATGGATTCAACATCCCGTGCCGTGTGTCTCACCGGGACTCCTATGTGATCCTGAGAAAAGTCCCCAGTGGAGAGGCTATGCATGCCTTATACAACAACAAAGAAGGGTTCATCTCAAGCAACCTATCTCCTGGGCAGTACCAGTGTGAAACCACTGTGAATGACCAGATATTCACAAGTGCTATTTACACTGTAATATCTAAGGGTAAGTCACATGTAGTCGTAGTATGATATACTCTCTTTTTATGAAGACAGAAATAGGAGCTGTAGAGACGGTAAAGGCAGGATAAAGAATAAAAAAAGAATAACTGAACAGCTGGAAACACTCCTGTTTATGAAGAGAAGGCTACAGGGTGATCTCACTGCATGACATTATGTCATTATTACAGAAGTGGGATGACTTCACATGTGTGTTTGCACTCTCTGTGTGTTTGTGTAATCACCACTCTGCGATAAATCAAGTGAAGGGTAATCAAGCTGCCACATGTGATGTGAGAGATTGTGTTGCTCATAAATGCTCTCCGCTGGTTCTTCTATAGACCCTATGGACGGGCAGGATTTTGAGGACATGGAGATAATAGCCAGTGAAGACACGGTGCGAGCAGGGCAGCCTTTCAACATCACATGCATCGTTCCTTCTGGCCTGGACTTCCAGCAGCAGTGGCTCCATCCTAAAAAACAGGCAAGATGCGGTCATTTCCCCTCTGCATTTTCCTATTTTAATTAAATTTAGTCTCCTGTATAGCTTCAGCCACTTCATCTTGCAGTGTCCCTACCCAATGCCATTTCCAAGCCAGCAGCACTGAGCCTTAAATAAGAAAATAATGGTTTTGGACCCAAAGCTAGCAGTGGCAAGTGGAATATAGCTCAGAGGACAGCCTTTGGTGGTTACAAATTATGTGTTAGGAAAGCAGCAACTGAAGGTTGTGTCTTTATTGTGAGGATGTAAGCCAAACACAGCACTTTTGCATGGAGTTAAGTGCCACAGCTATCTTGAGGGAAAGAGGCAGTTTAAAAGCAGGGCAAGAAGAACCACAGTAAATCTTTGACCCCACTGACCTCGAGACATGTTGGCCAGATGTTGTCTGCACCTGTAAACCAGTTAAACATTTAATGCTTTTAAAGTGTCATGTTGAAGGGTCAGAGAAAGTTTCATTTGTAACTTATGTTCGTTTATATTCAGATAGATAATCTTAATCTATGTTGCACATTTTGCACGGGACTCCTTTAAGCCCTTTTCCAGAGATGGTCAGGGTAGGAACGCAGGACTCCTGGTTTTGGGCTCTACTGCAATTACAGGCTCTTTAAAAGCCTCTGTGATCCTAATTTATCTCCTGTGGCCTAGCAAGTGTTTTAACCATTAGCCCTCAGCACCACGACATACAGATTGTGATACACAGATGTTGTACCTGTAAAAGGGAAAACTCTGAATTATTACATTCAGATATCATATTGCTAATATTTTTTGCCCCCGGTGAGCTCACACTGTTCTTTTGTTTCTATAGGCTAAGGATGCAGTTTTGATGAAGCAAACGTTTCCTGAGCGGGTCGTCTACATCCTCGGTATCCCACAAGCCACCTCACAGGACAGCGGCACCTATGAGTGCTCTGTTACAGACAAACGCGGTGAGGTCAGAGTCAAAACGGTCGCTGTGACCGTCTTTGGTGAGTCATCCCCAGAAACATTTCCCAGATACCATTAATGAGTTTCCAGCACAGCTGTAATAATGTGAATAACTGCGTAAACGGCCAACTTAAAGTCAGTTATATCATATATATTTAACATTCTCATCATCATTCAGGTCAAATTAGTAGTTTCGCATGTGTACACAAAGTGCTTTCAGCAGTGTGTGGAAGTCATTTTCTGCTATCCAACCATAAAGCTTCACCCCTGCTTTCAGCATCAGCTACTGTGTTTTATAGGATGTGTTCAACAGATGTGTATCAGGTCTTCATTTCGCCTTCACCCTCCCTGTCACTGTGCCTTCTTCCCAGTCCTTGACTTACACCACTTTTCCTCACTGACATTAACCCACTTTAACCTGCAGTCGTCTGCTTTTTCCCGTGCAGAGGAGAACTCCTTCGTGGCCCTGGACCACAGTGGGATTTTATCCACAGAATTTGTCCGCAGTTTTGAGGAGACAGAGTTCACTATCATTATTGACGCATATCCAGGCCCCAAAGTGACATGGATGAAAGACAGCAAAGAGTTACAAGTGAACTACTACCTCTTCACTACCACTAGCCACCAGGGAGGAAATCGGTGAGGAAAAATATTCTTTGTTATTACATTTATAGGTAGGGAAATTGAACAGTGACAGCAGTTATTTAGTTTGAAGGTCTTATGGTTGGTGTCTGACATAACATCTCTCACAGGAAGTGGCATCTAGCAAAATAAAATAAAAAAAAGACATGTTACCATGAGATGTAAATGTGATTTTGGTGTAAAAGTGCAGAGCCAGATTGGCAGTTTTCTGTCATCAGGCTAAGCTGAATGAGCTGATGCTTAGTTTAGACATGTGGGAAACTTATATAAAATGTACAGATATTTATTATTTTCTTGCACAGGTACCTGAGCACTTTGAAATTCAGGCATCCTCTGGAAAAAGACAATGGAAATTATACCATAATCACTCAAAGTGGCTCTCACACTGCTCAGTTCTCCTTTAACCTGAAAGTGAAAGGTAAGACAGACAGACTGACAGTCCACAGAGTGTTTACGTCCTGTAGAAGATTTATGACCCACTGTATGTGTCTTCTCTCAGCTCCCACTGCAGGGATGATCCCATCATCCTCAGTCCCTGTGCTGTTGCCAGAGCTGGACGAGATGGTAGTTACCCTCTACACCCCTTTTACCTTGACCTGTCGTGGACAGGAAAAACTAGCCTGGGAGACGCCAATCGATGTATCTGAGCAAACGCAGGAGGACCCGAGCGGCTTGTTTGTCAGCACCATCACTGTGGACAGTGCCACAGCGAGCCACACTGGCTACTACGTGTGCTTTTATAGTAGAAATACCACTGAGGAGACAGACGATTTTAGCAGGATCTACATTTACGTTCCAGGTATGGAGTAAACTGAGCTTGTGTGTCTTTGTTTGATTTTATTTTCTGGTGTGAGAATCTCGTTTTACTCCTACACAGACCCCGACGTCCCCTTTCTGGAATCACCGACGCCTTATAACAACCATGTCCTGTCTGGATACGATGAGATGGAGATCCAGTGTCGAGTGTCGGATCCAAATGCTAACGTGACTCTGATTAACAGTGACACCCAGCAGCCTGTGCCTAGTAATTATGACAGCAAGAGGGGCGCTTTGGGGATATTCACTGCTGGAACCTATGTCTGCAAGGCCGTCATAAATGGACACGAATTCTACAGCGAGGAATATATTGTCCACGGCTGGACAGGTGCGTTTTCCTGTCTTTGTGAATATGTAAGATAAAGACAAGATTTACCTCTACACCATCATTTTAACTTGATAAAATGTTGCATCACAGATGAGCTGCATGTTGAGTTAACAGCGATAAAGACTGCTCTGCTGGTGGGCGACACAATAACTGTCACCTGTCTGGCTCGGGGATCTGAGATTCTGGAGGATCACTGGAAGTATCCCGGCAAACTGGTGAATGCACACGTCTTTTTAACTCCAGCTGTCTTTAATGCTGTTTTAAAATGGTTTGTAACTAAGCATCTCCGATGTTCCTTTTTTGTTTAACAGGCAAATCGTGGTACAAAAACAGTGCGAGAAAATAAGAGAACTCAGGAGATCTTTTATACCCTGACTATCCCACAAGCTTCAACCAAAGACAGCGGCATCTACTCCTGCTCCATCACTGACATAATGAGTAACGAGAGCCAGACGAAACAACTAGCTATTCAAGTTTATGGTATAAAATCTTCCTTATCCAGAGTGAAGTCTTTCTTTTACGATTATATATTACTGATTATCTTCTGGACTCTCTTCTTGTCTCGCAGCAAGCGAGTTCTTGTCCGTCAAGCCAGAGTTCAGAGAATACGAATCTGCAGCGCTGGATGAAGTCCGGGAGTTCAGGGCTGTGTTCAACTCCTTCCCAAGTGTTCACGTCAGCTGGTTTAAAGACGGCTACCCACTCACCGATGTGACTGCAGAGATCTCCACCAGCCTCCGGCAGACCAGTGAAACCAGGTGAAACTCCACTAATGGCAGCAGAGCTAATGACAACCTCAAAGTAAAATTCTCATGCATTAGCTAGCTTACCTTCTAATTAGTCAGAGTTGATGCGACTGTGAGCTTTCATGACTTACTTATTGGAACTTCTGGTTGTGTTGGTCTTTGCAGCTACATGAGTGTTCTCACCCTGATCCGAGCCAAGGAGGAGGACAGCGGGAACTACACCATGCGGGTGGAGAACGGAAACCAAAGTCGTGATATCAGTTTAATCCTTGAAGTCAAAGGTCAGAGAAATCAATTCCTCGAGCCTGTATCTCCACGAATACTGCTCTGACAACCTTTTAGCCTCAGTTAAAGCCTGTTTCTTCTCATGGTTACACTGACTGTTACAGTGCCTGCAGTCATTGTTGATCTGATGGACGTCCACCATGGCTCAGCTCAAGGCCAGTCTGTGGTTTGCATTACCAGAGGGCAGCCGACACCCATGGTGGAGTGGTTTGTCTGCAAGAACATCAAACAGTGCGTCCCGTCTTCTCTGATAAAACATGTGTTTCTGGACCTCTCTGTATACATGCATGCAGTTACTACAGAGTCCTTTTTCTGCTGTTACCATCCAGTTGCGCTAATGATTCGTCTTCGTGGGTGCCCATCCCTGCCAACTCCACTGAGATCACAATGGACTCACACATTGATGAAGACAATAACCTGGAGAGCCAGGTCATGTTTGGTCACCTGGAAAGCACAATGGCGGTGCGCTGTCTGGCCAGGAACGAAATGGCTGTTGTCAGCAGGGAGGTCAAACTGGTGTCCAATGGTGAGAGCGCACAAACGTATTTCACTGCATCCTCTTCAATAACCTCTTTTTTTACCTAGTTGTTTTTTCCACCTTGTATCCTCTAAGTTTCCTTTAAGTTCTGACACTCAGGGTGTGATGCGCTCTGTAAAGACGGTTTAGGGCTGGGTTAGCGCTGCCAGTGTTGTAGCAGCTGTCAGCTGATGACTTTTTAGTGACACAACTGATGGTGGTTCATGAGGAAGGGACTCATTAGGCCGTTTGCTTCTTTCAAATGAGCTTT
>VOQK01012210.1:18552-30033 GCA_015052645.1 Benitochromis conjunctus
GTGAACATACACAGTGTTATTATGTAATTTAACAGAAGTAGTCATCATTGCATGGGTGCAACTAGCCTAGGATATTAATCACAGTTGCTGAGGCCGCCACAAAATTGATGTTTTCTTCCGCTCTGCTTACAAAAAACACAGTTTCTGTTGCACGAAGGAAGGAACGTAATGTTTTTTCTGCCCTTGTCAGCAAAATCCCTGATGTGTTCATCTTTCTAATACGTTGTATTTCATATGTAATGTTCAAAGACCCTCTGCTCTTGAGTAGTTCTTGTGACTCATAAGGCAGCTTTCGTTCAACAGGCAAGGTTTGAGACTGTGGTGCATTGTTCCAGTCCAGAACAAAGCTTGGTTTGTCTTATCTAACCTCTAAGAGGGGAGAGGGATCCCCTGCTGAAAGCCTGTGTGGGTGGACCTCTGCTCCAGATGCACCCTGGAATGACCAGATGCATGCAGACACCGCACACAGACAGACATACACACTCACTCACATGGCCGCATAGCAGGAAAAATGACTGTTCCCTGTCAGCACAGGAAATTGCTTAATCAAATTGTATCAGCAGTAGTATATGGAAATAAATCACTCTGCAGAACGTATCACTGACAAGATTATGTTTGGCAATGGAAAACTGTATTATTATAAAAGATGCACAGTGTGCTGATGTGGAAAAATAAATATTAGGCTTTGAGGCATACCCATGGTTTAATCCTGTTTAAGATGCAGGTGCAGGTCTCTGATGTTTTTCTCCACGGAAGGGTTTGGTGTTTTTCTTTCTGCCTTTCACATTCAGAGTTGAAAAAAGAATCCCAAATGTGCATTTAAGTTGCCATGGATTCAATTTACATTTTCATGGTTTCCCCTACCATTAAGCGCATGAAGACAGTCCACTGCCTCTCTGGGGAGAGGTTTTTATTATAAACTGTTCGGTGGGAAAACAAAACCTTTTGCGAGCCATTTTTGGTTCGAAGTGTCCACTGCAGATGAAACCAGCACTGATATGGATTCCTCCCAGTTGAGTGGAAATAAATAAGCGTCATCATGTTTCCCTTCTAATAGTGCAGCGGTGTTTCGAATGAATGGAGTTGTGGAGCTCTTGGTATGTTTTTCACTTATACTTGTGCTGATTTGTAATATGAAAAGCTTTTTTTCACATTACAAAACGTGAAAAAGTTCAGACTTTTTAGGAAAAAAAAGTTCTTTATTAGCATCAGCTACATGCTCTAGCTGCATGACTACACTATTTAAGGGACATCCACACTGATGCTATTTATTTGAACTTTTACTCTTTGCATACCGACAATCCACACTCCGGCTGCATTTGGGGGAACCTAAAACAGACTTTGAAAACTCTTAATTAACTTTTAATTATTTTAACTGAGATGAGCAGAAGTGGTCAGTTTTGGAAAGGATGATGCAAATACCAGTCACACAAATAAAACATAAACAATTTTGGCCTGGCTTGTTTACTTTGTGTATTGTTATGGCTTTCCTTCTCCATGGCGTCCTCTGGTGATCATAGGAACAGTTTCATCTTGTTGGTCCAAGTAAAGAAATTACTGGGTTACTTTTCACTATTGTTTTTCTTTTCCATGGTATTTTCAACTAGTGACCAACATTATGTTTATTTTTTACACTACCACATGTGTGCCGGTGTTCGCGAATGCTGGATTTCCACTAATGAATTAGAAACTCATTGGCCTGATGACCCAGTGAGCTGACCCTCTGAGAGGCCTGTGCACTAAAGATTTTTAACTAGACAAAACCTGCAACTGATAGGTTCCCATAAAAAGATTTTTGACACACACAAAAAAACAACATAAAGAAGTTAAAAAAGGATTAAAAAACAAGGTGCTATAAGTTAATACTGTTTAACTAATATCCATAGATTTACATGGCCCAAACAAGGCAGTACAAGTCCTGTATGAGAGGATGAGAACAAGGCTAAAAATGATTGCGTGCTCTCTAAACTTCTAAATGATATGATTTTCTGGTGAATGGTTATTTGATGTGCATTTACTGCCATGTTTGTGTCACTGGATATTACTGTCTTAAAAGACAAACGAAGAACAAAACCATGAATTTCATAAAAAAAAAAAAATTCTGCAGAAACTTTGAGAATACCAAGAAAATATCTGCTCTTTTTTTTTTTTCTCTTCAGGATCTTGTGAGAAAAGGAATTCCTCATCATTTTCGGGCTATAGTGTGGCAGCTGTTGTGTAATGCCCAGAATATGCCCATCAAGGATCAGTACTCAGAATTATTAAAGATGACGTCACCCTGCGAGAAGCTAATACGCAGAGACATCGCTCGCACTTATCCTGAGCACGAGTTCTTCAAGGAGAAAGACAGCTTGGGCCAGGAAGTGCTCTTCAATGTCATGAAGGTGTGTCTTCTGTAGTGTCTAAGAAACCTGTTTGCATGCAGATAAAGCGATAAGTCTTGTGTTCCAGTAACAAAAACTGGTATTTGGTTTTAAGGTGGTTTAGTAAAGAAAACAAGAGAAATGTGATCTTCAGTGAGACTCATGTAAAGATAATCTCTGTTACCTCAGGCATATTCTCTGGTGGACCGTGAGGTCGGCTATTGTCAGGGAAGTGCATTCATTGTGGGACTGCTGCTCATGCAGGTAATGATTGTATTCTCCACACATCCTCACACACACTGTAACACTAACTTCCAGCTAGTAATTTGATCACACTTTTAATGTTTTTCTAGATGCCCGAAGAGGAAGCATTCTGTGTGTTTGTGAAGCTGATGCAGGACTACAGGTTACGAGAACTCTTCAAACCCAGCATGGCGGAGCTGGGACTCTGCATGTATCAATTCGAGTACATGATCCAGGTAGACACCTCATAGTTTGGGAGGTAACACTTTGTCAACATGTAATCTTCAACAATAGTGAATCTGATTGTTATTTTTTTCACAGGAGCAACTCCAAGAGCTTCATATACATTTCCAAGCTCAGAGCTTTCATACCTCCATGTATGCCTCTTCTTGGTTCCTCACCATCTTCCTCACCTCCTTCCCTTTGCCTGTTGCCACGAGGATCTTTGACATCTTCATGTGTGAGGTCAGTCAAAGCAAATTGTGGCTGAATGATAAGCTCTGTAAACCTGTACGAACCAGTATGTTAAAAGCGTTATTTTTCTGTTATTCTCTTTACCGAGCTTGCAATTTACACGTATGTTCACATTCTTACAGCACTAGCTTCTTCTGTTTTCTTTTTTCTTTTAAACTTCTGCTTGCTTGTAGTTTTTGCGATCTAAAAGAGGAACTAAAACTGCTGGTTTCTGACAGTGTATGAACTGAGGGGGTGCACCAAGGCTCAGGATTGATTTTGAATTGTGACTCATGCAAAGCTACTCTAGTAAAGCCTGTGAATAAAAATGTTAAGCTGGAAATGAGTGCAATAGGTCCACTTGGAAATGAGCCATCATTATATCAAAATGTCTGGTGTGAAAAGAGTTTTGGAGTGAAATCTTAAGCTGCTGTTATTGTAAGTCACTGTGAACTAATAGCCCCCCCAAGTCTGAGCAAGTCTTTGCTTAAATGTCAAGAGTATTCATTTCAAGATGATTTCAGGTCAGAACACTTATTCTACAGCTTTAAGAATGGTTAGGTAAAGTCAACTGTCAAAAAAAGTTATCAATTAGTGCCACCTGTTGGACAAAAATAAGCACTACAGTCACCTGTAGCAGTGTGACTTTTTTTTCTTTTTTTGTTTAAGTCACAATCACTCAAGACTATTTATTGTCAGTCCATCCATCCATCCATTCATCCATCTTCTTCCGCTTATCCGGGGCTGGGTCACGGGGGCAGCAGTCCAAGCAGAGAAGCCCAGACCTCCCTCTCCCCAGCCACCTGCTCCAGCTTGTCCGGGGGAACACCAAGGCGTTCCCAGGCTAGCCGAGAGATATAATCTCTCCAGCGTGTCCTGGGTCTGCCCCGGGGTCTCCTCCCTGTGGGACATGCCTGGAACACCTCACCCAGGAGGCATCCTTGTCAGATGCCCGAACCACCTCAACTGGCTCCTTTTGATGTGAAGGAGCAGCGGCTCTACTCTGAGCCCCTCCCGGATGGCCGAACTTCTCACCTTCTCTCTAAGGGAGAGGCCAGCCACCCTTCGGAGGAAGCCCATTTCCGCCGCTTATTGTCAGTCCACTGTAAAATAAATTTGACAGCACACTGAGTATTACTTCATGCTCATTAGTGGTGATTTGTTTCTTCAGGGCCTGGAGATTGTTTTCCGTGTGGGGCTTGCCATCCTGCAGATGAACCAGGCGGAACTCATTCAGCTCGACATGGAAGGAATGTTACAGGTGAATCACCAGCAGCTCTACCAGGGGAGGAACCTCCATCACACCCTGTTAACATGCAGTCTCCCATCTCGTCCCAGTTTGTGGGCATGCTGATGTTTAGTGCAGTCCTATGGGGTCAGAGAAGCTTGTGACTAAAAACATGTATTATGGTGTGACACTTATCCTCTCTTTCTATATGTGCTTCAGCACTTTCAGAGGGTCATCCCACACCAGTTGGACAGTGGACCAGATAAGGTCATCCAGGCTGCTTATCAAGTTAAATACAACGCCAAGAAGATGAAGAAGTAAACGCAGCAGTTATTTCATAATGTCCTTTGTCAGAGATTTTTTTTTTTTTTTTTTGCTGTGATTGGTTTTTCATTGTTCCTCTTTAAACCCCATTTTTTTCCTTTAACTGTTGCATAACTTTAGAGAAATGTTTCAGTTAGCACTGCAGTAAATTGACTGCAAATTTTTGAATGCTGAAAATCAAAACTTAGAACTCATTTATAAGAGGATAATTTCCCCCAAACAAGATTTAGTTTATGCTCATTCCAAGTGGAGGAAGCAACATATTTAAACGTTCTGTGTACCTGTTCAGTATAAGAGCCAGGGAAAATCCAAAGTCTTCCAGAGTTTCCATTTGTAATGGTGTCTTTTTAAAGAAATGTATATCTTTTTTTAAAAGTAATGTTAACAATAAAATATACAAGACAAAAGGAAAGGGCATTGTCTTATTGATACATGGAAATCCATTTCCAACAAACTCTTCTTAAAAAGATAAAGACTCACCATCAAAATGGAATAAATTAATTTGAAGATTAAGTGAATACTGTTCTGTTTCCCTCTAAACAACACAAAGTAGCATGTGTCTTAAACTCCCTGTCATGATTTTAAGTTATAAACTGTTAGAAGCAAATCACTGTTTTATGCTTTTAATGCAACATTAAATTGAAATTCAAAAATTATAGCAAGTTAGGTGGGTTTTAAAAACATCTATATATTCGTGCCTGCTATTTTTGTATTACCTCAGCCGACTTCATGGTATTCATTCTGTACTTATTTTGATTTGTCTTAACAGATGCTCTGTGCTTTATTAATTTTTTTCAGGTTAGAAAAAGAATACACTACAATCAAAACCAAAGAGATGGAGGAACAGGTGGAGATAAAGGTGTGTGGACATACTTTAAAGTCCCAGAGCATCCCTTGTAAACAATTTGTTGTATTTTTTTTTTTTTTCCTCATGTCATTTTGCAATTCTGTGTTTTTCAGAGGTTGCGGACAGAGAACAGGCTTCTGAAGCAGAGGATAGACACACTAGAGAAAGTGAGTGAATCAGTGTTTGTCACAGTCAGACACTGCGCTCTCCTCATCAACTTTACATTAACCCATTCTGCTGTTTATGTCCATGTATCATGCATATTTCCTAATGACGGAGTCTTGTCTTTCACTAACTGGGCTGTGTTAGTTGAAAGGTGCTGGTACACCATCATCGACTGGCATGGTGAATGTTCTGATTGTAGATAAAGTCAGAAACATTGATGGATTTGGGCGTTAGGTCATGTGGAGAATTTAAAAAGCCAGCTGACCCCACTAACAGAAGCAGAGAAGCCTGTTTGAAATGTGAACGGAGCTGCTTGATATTTGACGTCGATACAAAGCACTGCATGTCAGGGTGCACTGTTTGTGTCGTTGTGCACAATGCTGGGTCTCTCTGAATGGGCGCTTCTACTGCCTGGTAAAGGCACCATGCATGAGGTCTGTTGAGGATATTAAGGGTGTTTGTTACGCTGTGTTTGCCTGCAGGGCGAAAACGTGTCCGTTAGTTGAAACCAGCTCGAGGCTGCTGCTCCTCGTCACGTAACTCTCAGGACCTTTTTAACTCTCCACTAACTGAAACTGTTAAAAGCTTGGATAAACCACAGAACCCCAGTGCCTCTGTTTAGTAAAACACTGCTCTTTAACACTGATATCATGCTGCTATTGTAGCAAACTTCACTCTCGGGCTGCCCTGTGCTTTTTCCTGTCTGAAACCTGTCTTTGTTATCTGCACCGCCCAATTCTTCACTCTGTCACCAGCTTATTTTTGCACCTTTTTCACCACACCTGCTTTGCAATGTTCCTTTTCTACCTCATCATATATTGTGTAAACAACTATTTTTGGAGGGAAAATGAACATTGCATTTCTTCTTTTAAAGAATCAGTTGTTCTTCTGTGTGCTTTAAACTGTCCTTTGGATTCTCTCTGTCTCTGCTGTCTCTTGTTGATATTTCTGTTTTGTAGGAAAGCGCTTCCTTGGCAGATAGATTGATCCAGGTATATTCCTCATTTTCTTTTTACCCTTAGAACTTATTGCTGGACTTTCCTTCTTCCATCTTTTTGTCTCTCTTTAGCAATGCATGCCTATGATTAGCAAAGTGAAGGGCAGTAACAGTGCAAACCAGATTATTATAGCTGATTACATCATTAAATAAGTGCATGGAAACCCACATGGTGGCATGTTAGACAAAATAAAAGAATCACAAAAGATGCTAAATACATCTAAGGAATTAAAACTAAATCACACGCTGCTTAGAGTTAAAAACAAGCATGTCCTTAGAAAACCCAATCCCTCATCTTCTCTGATTTGCCCACCCATTCCGTCCTTTCGTTTCACTTCTTGTCGTGCTCACTCCACCCCTCATCGGTTGGTTATGTCCAAAGGGACAAGTGACTCGAGCTCAAGAGGCAGAGGAAAACTACCTGGTCAAACGGGAGCTGTCTACAGTCAAACAGCAGAGCGAGGAGGCCAGTGCTCAGCTGGAGCAGGCCAAGAAAACCATCAGGCAGCTCCAGCAGCAGCAGCAGCCACAAGCGGTAAGAAGGGCCACAGACAGTCCGAGGCAGGCAGGTTGCACTGGCTCATCTGGCTGACCTGAGTGTGACTGGAGCTGTGACACTGAGACTAGGATTTTTCCCAGGTCTGTGTGTGATGTGCAGTACGTATAACCTCAGGATGACTATTTTATTATTATTAGGTGTACTACAGATTAATTTTGGCCCTGTTAACATGTGTTTACACCAGATTTGATACGTCATGGGCATTTGCAATGGCAGAGCAGGGCTTTACTCACTTTAGGTAATGATCTGTTTTGGCATGCATGAATTCAGATTGAGACACAGACTGCTACAAAGTTCTGACACAATTTATATTCTTCTGCATTCCCAGAAATGCTTTCATGAATTTATAAGCAGGTTGTAGCTCAGGCTGGTAGATTTCACACATGGCCCCCTGTTCATTGAATCCTCACCTTGCACAACACATCTCCTTAATTATTAATGGTTGGATTCCACATGATAATGTGCAGGCTTTACTGTGTTTTACATAATTTGCTGTCTTGCTGCACAAAGATTGTTTGTGAATTATTTATGTGGAAGTGAAAGGAAAAATGGTTGATGTCAGCTGAAATTTATGTGAAGAGGAATTGAGAGTACTTGGATAAGTGTAAGTATTGTGGAGATTACTGGAGATTGAATATTTAGTTTGAGGTGAGTGCATACAGCTATGTCTATGTCTGCTGTCCTTCCTTCTTTTTTCTGCTTACTCACTTGTTCTTTTTTCTTTTTGTTGTTTTTCTTGTAGAAGGGACCCCCACGCTTCTCTGAGGAGTCCATCCTGCAGCTGGAGAGAGAGCTCGTGCAGGCCCGACTGAAGGAGGCAGAGTCCCAGTGTGCACTCAAGGAAATGCAAGACAAGATTCTCGATATGGAAAAAGTGAGTTGTGTCATTTAAATGCAACTGCAACCCTAACCCTCAGCCGGCACAGAATATTACTGTGATCTAGGCCTACCCTGTCGTTTCTTTTTTTTAAAGGCTTAAGAAAAATGTGACTTTTCCACCTTTTTCAGAGGAACACATCGCTACCAGATGACACCAATGTGGCGCGGCTGCAAGAAGAGCTGATCGGGGTGAAGCTGAGGGAAGCGGAGGCACTGACTGGACTGAAAGAGCTGAGACAGCAGGTTAGAGATCTGGAGGACCACTGGCAGGTGAGCACCAACATTACAGCACCCAGGACAACTTGAAATGGCTGATCAGAACCCCGACAGAACATAATGTTGTACGCACAAACCAAACTACGCTGTTTAAAATCTGAGTGGATTTTTAAAAAGTAGTTAAATATTCTAAATTTAGATCGCTTTTAGTCACGTCATTGTGAGAAACTCCCACATGCAATGCTCCTGTTTTTGCTCCCTCTGCACACTTAAATGCAACTGTATAATTAAGGCTGTGCAGTTTTAACAGTACATTAACCTTGTGTTCAAACAGTGATTCATGAGTTTGCCTGCTGTAATTATTTACGATTAGAACATTTGATTTGGCTTAATTGCCGTTTAATTAATCCATTCAGGCCCGGTGGAAAACATGAAACGTGTGAAAACATGAACAGATAGGTTGATTAACTCAGCTGCAGTACTTAGCTTAAAGAAAGGGGAAGCTGCAAGTTTAATGTTGTTAAAGGTGTTGATTAAAGGAGCTGTTTCAAACTCTGAACAGTGGCTTATCATTTAGAATAAAAATAATATTTTTGTTTTCTTCTCACATTTATTAAAAAGCATTTTGAAAAATGTCTTGCTCTAATTGGATACATCTGTGTGTTTATTTGGAAAGAGTAGATTTTCCCTTTTGATGTGTATTTCCATTTAAAGTCGTATTAAGAGAACTTTACAGGTACACTGTAAATCCTGCTAGTTACCAAGCACAGATCTAGTATGACACACAAATGGTAAAAGTCAAGTGTTCATTTGGTAAGTGATGGTAAACAGGACTGACTGTCCCTGACCCCTCCAGCGTCACTTGGCACGCACTGCTGCCCGCTGGAAGGACAGTCCTAAGAAGAACACCATGAGCGAGCTGCAGGACGAGCTGATGACCGTCAGGCTACGTGAGGCCGAGGCTCAGGCAGAGCTTCGAGAGATGCGGCAAAGGATGCTGGAGCTGGAGACACAGGTCAGAGGTTGAATCGGTCTAACAGCACACATATGATTTGGTTTGTTACCTGGATTAGTCAATAATACTTCCTTCCCCAACTTAAAATTACTGTTGGAGAACCTGATCTGGATCTTTAAAAGCATTCTTCGAATTTTTCATCACGTTTACAAATATATATCAAATAGAAATAATAAAATTAGGAAAACACCATCAGAAACTATTCAGATATCCTTCTCAATCCAGGCATGGAGTTCATAGTGCGGAGAGGATTGAGCCTTGGCACAAGTATGCAGTCTCTGGGAGGAGACTTTTATTTTCATTGCTTTTATGTACTTGCAGTGCGGTTAATTATAGGAAATTAAAGGTACATTATAATATGAAAACATCAATAAGAACGAATGTACTTTAAGTGTAATAAGTAGTAAATGAGGTGGAAAATAAGGGAATTCCCTTTCTGTATTTCACACAATAGCCTTCAGGGGGCAGCATTTCTCTTTGTATGCGACAGAAACTGCACAGTGAAGCAGTGCTGAAAGCCACATTAGGTTTCAGTTTCTTTATCTTGACTGATAAGTCATTAACGTAAAATAATGTGCTTTTGTTTTTTGTTTTTTAAATGTGCTCATTCAGAATCAGATTCACAGCAACCAGCTGCGGCGAGCGGAGCAGGAGAGTCGCGCTGTGCAGGAGCGCATGCAGAAACTGACAACACAAAACAAAGATCTAAACGTGCAACTGCAAGAAATCAAGAGGAGACAAGCTGAGATTGAATGCAAGGTACAAACTGCTGCAGCGCTCCACAACTTTGCACCGCTGGGGCAAACTGCTG
The DNA here is from genome assembly GCA_015052645.1 of Benitochromis conjunctus. Classification (NCBI taxonomy): domain Eukaryota; kingdom Metazoa; phylum Chordata; class Actinopteri; order Cichliformes; family Cichlidae; genus Benitochromis; species Benitochromis conjunctus. Next base: position 28,653 of record VOQK01012210.1, read on the forward strand.
CAGCGCTGTTGTGGCTTAAGCTGGGGGGGGGGAAGATTTCTTAAAGAGGTTGTCACCTGAGAGTTCTCTGGTTTGTTTTCTGCAGAACAAGGAAGAGGTAATGGCAGTGAGGCTGAGGGAAGCTGACAACATTGCTGCTATGGCTGAACTCCAGCAACAGATCTCTGAGCTTGAGATTCAGGTAAGGTTTTGACTCACACTTCGCCCACTGCACCAAGCTTTGGATTTCCTCAACTCCCTCACAAACCACATTACATGTAAACTTCCTTCAGCCATAAAAGGAAATGTCCCATACAAGGATGTGGTGACAAACCTAAGTTATATACTTGGGTTATTTATTTTTTTTGTGCCCTATGAAACACATCATCCAAAGTTATACCCATAGTGACTGTTTGACCCCGCAGATTTGTGGTTTTCAGTCTGAGCTTCTTTACTGGTTTAAGATATGCAGAAGGGAAAGAAAATGTTTGAATTTCCATTAATCAATCAGCATTTCAGAGCTTTGATGATATGAATCTGTGTTGTTTCCTTATGTTGCCTAGGAGACACCAGTGTCAATCAAATCTGGTAAAGCCGCAACCTCTTCCGGTTCCGATGAAGCACATTTTAACTTTTTAAACTGTTGTTATTACATAGCCCAAATACGTATGCAGATCAGTTGGAAATTCAGAAAAAAAAAGCACTTTAATTGATATCAGTTGATGTGGAAAACTGGGGGGAAAAAGGGCATTTTTGTACAAATCAAAAATATTAAAGAATGTAAATTAACAGAGCTAAAAACACCATCTATACTTATTCCCAGCGTAAATGGGAATTACAAGTCTTAACAAGCAGGAGAGAAGAAAGCAGTAGCATTTAACCCCCAAACGAATTCAACATGCTTCACAACCACAAGCTTAACCAAAAACAAATGCAGGCCTATTCTTACAGTGGCTACACTCAACAATACTAAAGAGAGACAGTGATCTAAAAAGACTTGATATTGTTGAAGGTGTTTATGGGTTCAACACTTCTCACACCACGCCACTTTTATACAAGTAGAGACACTCGATGAATAGTGAGTTTTGCAACAAGCAGATAATCTTGTTGTGTGTAAACTGGCTATGGGGCATGGGTGTGAAAATGGAATTGAAATATCTGTGAAGATGGTTTCCGTTATGATTTTAAACACTTTGCTTGAACACACAGGCAAACACGCAATACAGCCCAGAGCATTTCGACATTAGCCAGTAAAACTTGCTAGATCATTAGTACAGAGTCCTGTGCTTTCACCGCTAGTGAGTTTGTGTCGTGTGTGTCTTATGGTCTCCAAGCCAATCTGTTTGCATATGAGGAAGGAAAACTTAGGAAAATATCCCAACCTGATTCTAGGTTAAAGTCT
>VOQK01012210.1:67294-78869 GCA_015052645.1 Benitochromis conjunctus
TCTGACTCCGTCCTCAGATCCCTTGTGCTTTAAAACGAGAATCGGTTAATCAGAGACAATATTTTCATGACTGTGCAGCATCAATTGTTCAAATAAAAATGAAGAAATTTTAACCTAGGAATTACACACCAGTTAAAATAACTTATTCTGTGACATAATGGTTCTTTAGACTAAAATACTATAAAGCTTATTTTAAATCTCAACTCTGTGTTTGTTTATCCTAAGCCTAGACCTTATGTACTTTCATATTTTGTGTACCCAGGAGCACTGTCAAAACAAAACCTCATCAGCCTGCAATTAATGACAGCAAAATCAGGGACAAACACGGACTGAGCAGCAGTCTGTGTACTGTATTTGCTTTGTGGCTTTTGTCTAAGGCTTTCATCACAGCGCAATACACAGAGCAAACCTGGGCGGCAGATGTCCGCTAAATCCGACCGTTCAAACACGCTTCTACACCTATTCATCTAAAATCAGGACATGAGCTTCTCCTCTGCTGAAGCGGGAGCAGGAAGTCAGTGATTGTACTTGTATTATATTATACACGCACATAAATGCTGGGGGGGGAGAGGTGATCCAAGCCTTTGAGGCCTTTGTGTTTACACAGAAGAGCAATGTGTTGTCATCAAGCAATCATGGAAAGGCATTCGTAATCCCTGTGCATCTGTGTACAGCAGGCACTTCCTTTAATTACATTGAGAAGTCTGTTGCAGCCAGCATGTGTCACAGGAGGATTTATTTTTTCTATATATACATTGCCACATCACAATGGGTCCTACACTATTGTTCTCTCCTTAAATCTATTTGAAAAGAAGTATCGCTGATGTTTAGTACACTACAAATCATGTGTATATGATTTCATCCCAATGTAATTGACACTATAGACAATATACACAATGCATATAAAATGAACTTTAACACTGCCATTTGGAAGGATGTGTCACCACTTTGACAAGGTCTGGAAAAAAAACCCAACTTGTCACCCTCAGATGAGAGGAAATGGGCTAGGAGGTTAGGCTGCTAAAGAACAACTCAGGAAACACCAAGGCTCAAGCCTGCCATGAACTAAAAACTGCTCGCAGTCCACAGTGAAGCAGGTTTTACATTGCCACGAACTAAGAGGGGGCTGACCAAGAAAAAAAGCCCCTGCTCCAAAACAGACTCCTTCAAGCTCAACTGGAAATCGCTGCTCTCCACATGGACAAACCAAATGCCCTTTGAAGAAATGTTTTCAGGTCAGGAGTAAAGCTGAGGCTTTCAAACCTGAAAACACCGCACAGTCGTAGTAGCATCGTGGTCTGATGCTGTTATGCTGCTGGTGCTACTGGTACACTGCACAAATTGGATGGAAAAATGAAGCAGGAGGACTACCCCTAAATTCTTCAATGCTTCCTCAAATCAGCAGCTAGATGGTGGAAACGTGTTGGTGTTCTAACAGGACAATGATCCCAGATATAAAAACTGGTTTTGGAATGGATAAATCAAGCTAACATTAAGTTTCTGGAATGGCCTTCCCAAAGCCTCGACCTCAACCCTGCTTAAAATTTGTGGACTACATTTAAAAGTCAGACCTGTGACACAAAACCAACCAATTTAATTGAATTCTACCAACCCTGCCAAGGAGAGTGGTCAGATATCCGGCTTGAGTTATGCCAGAAGCTTGCTGATGGTGACCAAAAGCTTCTGATTGAGGTGCAACAAGGGACATTTAACTAAATATTAGTGGAGGTGTATGTATATATTTGGTACACAGTGTATATTTTTAACCCTGGGATAAAAAAAAATCCTAAATAAATTTAAACTTATGTGTGCTAAACTAGGTGTACTTCATAAGGCGAAGAAACCCCCCCCCCAAGCAAACTACAATACCACCGTCCTGTGGAGGTTACCAAATGTATGCTAATACACAAATTATATTTCTCTCGATGCAAATGCTGACCTAATTTTAAGGTAGCAGAACTTTAAAATACAATCTGCTAAAAATGTATTTTCACTAACTACACTGTTAACGTGCATATTAATTTCTATTTTAGTTGCAGGCTATGCTAAAGTGGCATATCCCCACCTACACTACAGGAAATTAGGTAAATATCTCAGTGGCAGGTCAGGTGTAAATAGATCATGAGCACCAGTTTTCACACTGAAGTTTCAGGTTTGTCATATTTAAAATCCTATTTTGGACTCTTTCTAAACAGTGACAACCTCTGTACAGGTTTTATTTGACTGGATCCTTCCAGACACGTCTACGCTTTCTGTGACCACACTGAACTGCTCTGGTTTAATCCTATTACATGTCAAGCACAAAGGGGCCTAAGAGGTTTATGTTTCGGTTCGTAACAGAGTGAATCTCTCCCTCTTTCTCCGTCTCTCTTTCAAGACACCGGGAGAGCTATACATTTGATTATTTTGATTCTGTGCTGTCGCAGCATCTGTCAAAATAAAGGCCTACTGATAATAAGATTGTCTGTGAGGGCTGAAGAGACACTGATGATGAATGAAGATCAAGTGAAAGAGATAATCCAGAGATGGGTAAGTCAACAATATTTCACCATGGTGACACAATTTAGCTGAGGCTATTGTACTCAGGATCTCCTTTCCTGATCTTGCAATGAAGTATGACCTTCAAGTGTGGGGAAATATAACATAACGGCTGACAGATTAGCTGCTAGCATTAGAGTATAGAAGAACTGATGCGTTGGGTGACGCTATCTTCATTATTTCTCATTCGATCCTCCTCACTCAGTAACATCACAAGAAAAAGTCCATGTTAAATAAACATATTGGTTTCTTAGGGTTTATGCAGACAATGTGAAGAGGATATCCTGACATCTACTCAAAATATACTAGCACTATCTACTGCTTCTAAGAGGAAACTCATGACTAAGCTCAGTGGTGTAAAAGAAAACATTATGACGTGATATACTGTATCCTGTATTTAGAGAAATACTCCACAAGACGATTTGAAGCCTGAGGACTACCAGCAGTTCAAGACTTTGGGATCTGCCTGTCTCAGTGAGGGTGAAAGTCAACAGCTCTTAAAATTCATTCAAGATGAGAAGAACCAGGTATTCCTCGCCCGTTGCCAACACAGCAGATCAGGGCAGCCGCTTCCTCCGTAGCAGTTACACCTCACAGATATGAACTGACAGCAGATTGGCAGTGTTAATCTGCCATACAGCAGGAAAAGCACGGCTACACTGCAGAATCGCACCTAGTGAAGCGAGCAGCCTCTTGCCTGCTACACAACTATGCTAAACATTAACATGCAGCCACCACTCTGTGCCTCCTAGCCTCTTGACCTGGAGGTGCGCTGGGAAAACAAGCAGATATTCAGTCAGATTTCTCGCTCCACTGATAACCCTCTTCAATACGGCGCTTCTCTAAGTGCCCTTGGTTGTCCCATCTCTCCACGCTCAGTGCAGTTATTTGTAGCCTACATTTAAAGCATGTGTCATCTCCTGCTCCTTCCTCTTTCTGAGGCTAAAGCAATCTCAAGGGCTGCAAATGATTGATTATAAAATGAGAAATCCCTGGATTTTAACTTTCAAAACCATCGCAGAGGACACGCTTGAAAAAGAGGCTGCACAGAGACAAACAAATAGGACTGACAGGCACGGGATTGCAGCTCTGAAACAAATGCTTTTGATGAGAATCTTTTTCCACAAATTATCTTTATAGTCTAATGCGTTTTTCTTATATTTTCAGAAGGTGAAACCTACACCTTCTTCCACTCCTTTTTTTTTGTCTGGTAGATCACACTTTAACCAGCAGTTGTGAAGATGAAACTGCACTTCTTTTGCATGCATCAGTTTATGCAGCGATGCATGCAAATAGAAAGGAAGGGGCTGTCAAATTCATACACTGACAGGGTCGCTTTTATGGTTCCCGGTGACGTGAACTGATTGCTGATTGTTGCACTTGCAGGTTAGTGTGAAATCTATGGGCTGTGTTATATTGGCACCTCTTCTAAATGAAGTTGTAAAAAAAGCTGAGGGTCTAGATCAATGCCAGGCTGCCATCACACATCTGACCCGGGTAGGTGCAAGCAATTCTTCTACATAGTGTAACGTGCTCCCTGTGCGTCAGCTGAAATGTTGCATCTGTTCGTTAAGACTTGCAGGCCAAATGAACTCCTGGATAGCATGCTTGAAACAATTGAAGGCACTGATCCAGGTGCCATTGCTGAGACAATCCTAGCCCTGCTTCCGCATCTTCAATCAGGTAACACAACTAATCATGCAACAGTATTACCTACCCAAAAATCATCAACCTGCAGACACAAATTGCAGCAACTTTTTTTTTTATGATTAATTTGATTATTTAGGCATGACAGTGAAATGTAATGCAAACCAGCACAACAGTCTCGGCCATAAATTCTACCTTTACCATAGAAATAAATATAGTTTTTGGAAACGGGTGCAAATTCAGCCTGATTCGCCACCATCCACTACAACGCCAATATTACAATTAACAACTTTTTTGACAACATTTCTAGATTTGCAATAGTAAAAATGAATTTATGGTAGAATTGCTTTTATCACATTGAATTGCACAGCCATGACCAATAATCAAATGATCCCCGTTTGGCCTGTTAATATTATCAATCGTACAGCTCGGTGGATGTGCTCAGCTCAGTGGAGTCACTTGCTAGTTTATTAGTTGAGTGGAGAGAGTTGTTATCGCTGTCTAAGCTGATATAAGTGCAGTGGATAAAATAAGAAAAATGTAACACAATCCAAAAACACCTCAAACTAATCGACGACAATAACAACACGTTTGAATCGACAGTTTCAGCAGTTTCGACAAACACTGAACACCTTAACCGTCACTTTGTTTGTTGCAGGGCTCTTGTATTAGACAACATGTAGATCATGTACATCACATGTAGTCTGGTTTACTGAGTGCAGTTACTGCTTCTCCACACATTAGTGAGTGGGTTATGATGAACAAGCAAATGCTGCTTATTTAAAAAAAAGGGCTCCCCCTGCTGTACGCTTACTGTAAACTAACAAACTGTGTTTTTAAACAGTGCTTCTCCGGCTGGATGAGGGAAAGGCGGCCTGCGTGGGCTCGACTCTGTCGGCCCTGCAGAAGCAGCTGTCCCGGCTGCCTGTGCCTTACACGGAGCAGCAGGAGGAGGCTGACGAGTACGGCCTGTGCCGCTGCAGCGCCGCCTTGACTGTGTTCACAGAGCCTTTCGTGGAGGAGGTGAAAAGGAGAGATGGAAATTGTGCTGCTGCAGCTGAAGATGAGGAGCTAAAGATTGAGCTTCTGAAGTTGTATGTTTCTCTCTGCAAGTCTGTTTGTTTGCAGTTATTGTTATTATTAATGATATTAAAACTAACTGATTACATTCTCTGTTTAGTTGCATGAGGAGTTTGAGAGAGCCATTGCTTGAGGCTGAACTGAAGCACGACAGAAAATCACCATTGTGGCTCTTTGCAGTAGAGATAATGGTACGACGAAAGTCTTCACCCTCTACCTTTTGTTTTTAATAAAACATGTTTCAGTTATTTAATCCCAAATGTCACATATGTGCATTGCAGGTCACACTTTCTGCTATCAAAGAGCCTCTTCCGGGGCTCTTATTCTTCAGCTCACTGAGGAAAAACATCCTGATGGATAATAATCAGTTCAAGGAGGCGAGAGCGTGTCTGGCTTATCTGCTGTTTGTTCAGCTCATAACCATTGACGACTTTCCAGCAGTGTTCAGGTGACGTGAGCAGCCATATTTTTACTAACCGTCCTAAATTCCCCATTTACTAAAAACTATTAATGCTGAACTTTTCCTGCCTTTCCAGCCATGTGTTTATTCTCCAGTGCAACATGGAATACATCAGTCAGCTGCTCAGTAGGTATGCTGTTAAAACAACATTAAGTGAACATGTTTTCTGTTTTAGAACAAACTCTTACAAACAGAATCATATTTTTGCTTCTCTCACAGCAAAAAGGAATCACATTTGCTCAAAGGATTGGTAAGAGCCCATCAGTATGCAAAAACACCTGAAAGCAGAAGACTGAGTTCATTTTAATTGCCCATAATTATCTATTATTAGGCGCTCTTTACAAAAAGCTTGGAGCGTGTACAGGACAACAGCCTCCCAGTGAGTCTGCTGGATCTGAAGAGCTTCTACAGTGCACCACAGGTATCTTAAGCGATTGGATTTTCAAGATTTTTAGGAAATTTGACCTCTGACCTTCCCTTGAGTTAAAAATCACTGAAAACTGAACTCATCTGAGACTATTAGTAGAAGCACCTATGGAATGAATGTCAAAATCCTCGTTCTCGAGTTGTGGCCCGATGGGGTGACAACAATACACCATCAGCTTTTTACAACTGAGGGATAAAAAGTATCAAAAGCAGAACCGAAAGCAACTATAATTAATATATATTTTTATAAGAATGTCACAAGACTGGGTGAAAACAATTTTGTAAGATGAAACAAGCTGCCTCCAGTGAAGAACCGACAGAAAACTGAGCACAATCTGCAGCCTGCCTCAGTTTCATAGGGTTTTATGTTTCATTGTTTATCTGTCACACCAGAAATTGAACCATTTGTTGTTCCCACCCACTGCTCTGTGTTTTCATCCTCAGCAGGTAGCTATTTTCAGTAAATGGCGCTTAAGAAATAAAAACGAGCTAGTCAAGTAACTTAAGTAGCTCAATTTGCCAAAACAAGGGGAGCTCTAAATGAAGCTGAAGAATGCTTGCTTGCACTCCAAACTACAGGATGGATCAGTGTATTTCACGTAATACAGCTCTCTGCTTCCCTCTAGTGGCCAAAAAAAATGTTTTTCAAAACTACAAAATAAGCAGTTATTGTGGAGGGCTCTGATCTTTCAGCAAAGCATCATCTAAGTTGTTTTTTTTTAACGTGATGAGACTTTGAGACTCAGTCTGTAAAATGGCTTTAGGATTCAGCTGTAAACTATAATAATACAGTTGTAATATTTACCGCGATTCACAGCTGTAGCTGACTAAAATGACTGAACCATAACCATGAAAGCTCAGTGAGCTGTTTCGTGCTTAAATTCTCAGAACCTGCGGCGAGTTCTTACCGACTGCTCGATACAGCACTTGGTGAGTACTTCATTAGTGGTCGATATGGGGAAAATGTTTGACATCTGCTACACTATAAAGGGCATACATCTGTTCGCTCTTCCCTGTGATCATTGCTTCTCCAGAGAGAATCGGGCCTGCGGGTTTTCCAAGTATTCATCAATAAATTAGATGCCGAAGCAAAGCACAAATTCTTCAGGTGAGAAGCAACAGTTTCATTACAAATGAATGCCCATTATACAGCTTTATATAGACTACTTTAACACTTTTGGTTACTTTATTAAAAACAAATGGCCCACAGCATATTCTTAACTTGTCCCTCTATTAATTTACTGCCGCTGCTCTCTATCCAGTGTTTCCAGCTGACAAAAATTTACATCCTTCTCTTAGTCTTCTACCACTTTTACATAACTCTTGCTGACCAGCTAAAATCTTTTTTTTTCCTGCTTTTGTTGTAGGTGCATGTCAAAAACCAGCAATCACGCAGGAATAGAAAGTTATATAATCAAGAACATCAGGAATCAATTTGAATTTTCTATGAAGGTGAGAAAAACATGGGGCTCACGCCACAGCCTGCATTTTTTTTATCTTATTATTTTTTTCTCTACACGTTAAATGTTACTACAAGTCTTTTACAGCAGGCCAATGCCAATGAGTGGTTCTTGGGAATGGAGTTTATTTCCCTGATGAGGCTGGTGCTGTGCTTGCCACAAGGTGCTGAGACAGATTTGCTCAGCAGTATGGACAAGTGAGTAACGAGAACAAGCGTTTGAAGTAGACACAAGCCTGCTCATTTGTTCCATACGCCGCATTAACAAGCATTATTACAGCAGACTGGAGGAGATGCAGTCTGGTTACCTGAGGCACAAAGTCACTGGTGTGAGACGTAATTATAATTCTTGATTATGGCAAAATCGTACTCACATATTTTGGCCAGTGCTGAGAGCATAATAGTGGCTTTATTATACTTTGACAAGAAAAAAAACCAAAAAACTTTCTTTTCAATAAAGCAAATTCCCTTTAACTGTCATTATAAGTATAACCTAGACTTTGGAACACCTGGAAAATGAAATCATTCTTGCAAAATCATCTCAAAAATCTGGTTTTATTAACTGCTGAAAGTATTTATTAACTGCTTATTAAAATTGACATAATTGCACAGCTCTAGGCCAGAGTTATTATAATAAGTAATTAATATAAAAGGAATGTAGGCTCAAGGGCATCTCTGGAATAGTTTGACCTCTGTAAGAAATACAGAAACCCATATGTGCAACCAAAATGAAGCTAATGGAGCTAATGGAACTAAATTAAAGCAATTTTCAACTTCAGATATAATCAAGTTAAAAACTATCCTGCATAGATTCAAAGTCTGTCAGTGTGTGAACAGGGAAGCTTCATCCAGACTAAGCCATTAAGTAACACTCTTTGTTTATCCAGGGTAATGGAGAGCCTGAATCTGCTACGCTACATTCTTATCAGAGACAAAGAGCTTAGAACCAATGTAAGTAAGTCCAATTCAAAGCTTTCAGTTAATGCCTGGTTAGGGCAGGAAGCTGATCATCTGTTCTGCCTACCTCCAGGAAGATGTGTGGGAAGAGTTGTGCAGGGTTAAAGAGGAATACCTAAAAATGCTGCGTGTTTGTATCAGCATATCAAGAGCGTATTATACCTCTGAACTGAAAGCAGTGAGGGAGGACCAAAAGCTAAAAGCAACAGGTAGGAATTAGCTACTAATCTGTGTGACAAAATTACAGTGAAATAAGCTTTACACAAATGGTTTAAAAGTCTGATTTTATACTGTCAACAATTCCTATTGCCCCCATCCAGAAGCCAGAGATGCTGCCCGATCCACTAAATTAGTCAAAAGCATCACAGTAAAGCAGGAGAAAGTGTCCAACATGTCCCCAGAGGTCCAACACCAGGTCAGGAAAACTCTTCTAATTTATTAATTATCACTTTGGTTTTGGACTCCAGGACTGAAAAAACTGACTTTTGCCATGTTTTCAGGTGCTGCAGAGTGCTTTGGTCACATTTGACCTCATGGAGAGTCTAATAGTTCGAATTGAAGAGATCACAGAGGAAAAACTGAACAAACCAAACTGAGGCTCTGGATTCAGACCCTTCAATACTTTTCTAAATATACCTTTATTTGGTTTGCTTTGTTTGACTGAATAAAGTCTGTGCTTCTATACAAGAATGTATACAAAGTGATAATGTATACTGAAATCTCCGCTTTTGTATTTTCAGCACGTCGGGCTCGTGCTGGTTAGCGTGAAATAAAACATGTCGAATCACCTGCCGAGTTTTGCAGTATGTCTCTTAACATCTCCCACACAGGACTGCTTTCAATGATGTGAGCTCGAGCCAGAGACATCCGGTCCCGTATGCTGTCTACGTGGGGTTTACTGGTGGCCTGCAGGAAGGTGTGCCTTAATTTAATTCAAGGTTTCACAAGAACACATTAGTTTATTTAATTTATATTTAAAATATACCAAAAAAACTGCCGTGCCTCTGTTGTTACCTTGGCAATTGTTAACATCCCTTTGGCAATTTGAACAGTGTTTTGCACAGGCAGGATCCTGAGATTGCTCCCAAAGAATCTGCAAAAGACAAAGACTTCTTTAGCACAATAATAGTTATTCTGTTATCAATATAGAACCTTTAAAAACAAAATCCTCACATTTTTTGACAGACAAGAAAAAAAGCAAAGTTAAGGGAAGTAAAACACACAAAAAAGATACAAACAGAAACAATAATGACAGTAAAAATTTTAAAAGACAACAGGAAAATTCTTACAGAGTAAAAGAAAAAGTAATAATTATCTAAGGTTGGTTTTTCAGAGGTCATTTATTCTTCTGTAGCCTGCTTCTTGGTTTGAATATGTAGATAACCAACCGTATAATCAACATAGAAGTTACTGTAGGTGGACTAATTTCAGGTTGGTAATCAATAGACAAACTAAACAATAAAGAACCCAAGGCTGACTTGTGAGGTAGTCCAACATCATCTTTATTATATCCTCAGGCTGCTGTCACCAACGCCTTGTAACCAGAGCCTTAGAATCAGTTAAGTAAAATAAAAAAGACACAACACGACTATTAATCTACCTGTTTTGAATCACAGTCAGCGTTTCCAGTTCCTTTTTTCCTTTAAATGGTGAATGAAGGAGTAAAAAGCAGTTGCGGTGGACTTGCACAAATTTCTTTATCCTCTCAAAGACTCCTGATTCTTCAGAGGGCTCGGGGAGGTCTTGTAGGTCAACCAACAGGAATGCAGTACCTGCAAAAGATAAATAAATACACACACATATATGTAAGTATGGACTTTAATTCTACCACAATCAGGGATGAGACCAAAGGAGTTACACTCACACCCTCTCCTCTGGTGGTAACATAATGTATTTGTATGAGCACTTTTACTTAATCACTTGAAACATGCTTTTGATGCTAAAACATTCCCACTAGGCTACTTAAATAGGATTATGACTTAAATAAAGAGTCTAAATCAGGGGTGTTAAAGATAAGGCCCAGGGGCCACTGGACAGCCTTAGAAAATGTGAAAGAGTGCATAGATTTTGAACTTTTAACTGTATTTTCTTAAGTTTTAGAGCTTTCCCATTACCATCCACACTAAACCAAAGTATAAGGTCATTTACTGTGAACAACGAAAACTTTACATTATATTATTAAAATCCACTGCCTTAAAGAAGACAGAGTGGTTAATAAAATACACGGCAGGTGTACTGGAGGACCCGGGTTTACCTGACAGAGGAAAAATGAAGGCTCCGGGATCAACGCTGTCTGAAAACCTGATGCGGTGCTGCTGAGCGTTTAGCATCTTGATTATTTCGTGGCACTGTGGAAACACAGTGAAGATAAGTTAACTGTTAAAATCCTTAGCTGGTACAGTTCTTTATTCAAAGTCAGAGGTGGGTGAATAAATAATATTTCACGTATTTTACTGGTGCTAGTTTCTTGGCTACATAGCTAACGCTCATAACCTTCACTTATTTATGTTTTTAACTGCCACCAGAAACCGAGCAAGCAAAACATGTCCGACGGTTCAGGTTATACTTTTTAACATTACCTGAAGCGATGTGCTGACAATAATCGTTGTTTTCCACTGAGGAGTCGCTTCTCCGGATGTCGCCATTATTTGCTAGTTATTGACAAGTGAACGACACGGTTCCGATAACGACACCATCAACCCGGTTACCGTCCAAAGCTGTTCCTGCAGCGGATTCAGCCGCTTGTTATGTCATGCCACCAGGTCGCCGACAGAGGGCGCTGCGGTAAAACGTAACGCCCTGTTCATGGCCAAAAAAGTTTGTTTTGTTTAATTTCCTTTCCTCCTTTGAACTGCAAAGTTCACTTAATTATTTTCCATTTTAAATACCAGGTTTTTTTAAGCTGTTAAGTTTAAGTTAAGTTTCTGAAAGTGTTAAGTTTAAATATGGACCAATTTGCAGATTTCAAAACTTAAAATATGAAAATGACACAAATGCTGGTTGAAAAG
>VOQK01012211.1:21717-45989 GCA_015052645.1 Benitochromis conjunctus
CACATTTTTTCCCCCCTTTCTTTTTTTTTTTTCTTTTTGTTGTGGGGGGGGGGTCCTCTTTTTTTTGCATTGCAGTAGCATTAAGGTGCTGACTGCAAACATTATGGATTTCTTTGCAAATGGAAATGAGAAAAATATGCTTGGGAGCAAAGACAAGGAAAAAGGGGGCAGTAGCTGACTTGCGAGCGAGACTGAGGCCCCTGAAAACTGAGGTCTTGGTTTTTTACAGATTAGAAGATCAGTACAACCAGCACTTCCCCTCAGGGCTCAGCAAAAGGAGAACTGTGGAGGGAACGCTTTTATTCTGACGCAGCTCTGCCAGCATTTCCATCCCAGAGCTACGGATGCTCAATCTCCTCTCTGAACCAGCTCCCAGATATCAGGCTTTTCTGCTGTAATGCAAACTAAATCTCTAATTACAATTTTTGGGCGTGAGTAGCAGAAGTCATAATTATGGTACCTCTTATTATGCAAATTAATTGACTGATTCCAAAGAATTAATTACCTCTTGTCCCAAGTTTGATTAGCAAATGAGAGTTTTCAGCTTCTATTTTGATTCGGTGTTTGGATTTCTTTTTTTCTGTTTGGAAGAATGGGATAATAAGGAAACAAAAGGTGATGCAGACGCAACATACTGGGTAAACGGGAAATTGAATAGAATATTTACTGAGGAACAGCAGATGAGCACATGGCAAGCCAGTGGGAAAAAGTAGCCAGCTATTAGATTCCTAATCCCCCACCAACACAACCAACAACAACAACCTCCCATTTTGGCTGTAAAAGCTCTAATTTGGTGGCCTCTATTCTAATACCTTCCATAATATATCACTGATCTTAACTATTGAATATTTCACTGAGTTTGCCCACTTAACTGTTAACATATAAGGAACTATTGTAAAGGAAAATTGTGGTTTTTGCACATGTTAGCCCACAAAGTCTGCAAATAGCTATTTTTATTTTAAACTTTAAGCTCCTATTCCTCATTTATTAATTTAATTTATTGATACATTTTACAGTAAAGCTTAACAGCAGATGCCATAATAATGGCAAGCGTATAATTTAATACAAAACATCAATGCGCTCTTGTTTTACAAGAATAAATACGTTTTTTAAGAGGAGGGATCGTTATAATTTAATACATCTAATTTATGGCAGTATAATAAAAGTCTATACCATGGCTTAAACATATAATGTGAAAAAACAACAACAAACAATCAAACAAAAATATTTGATTGTTGTGCATTGAGTCAGCCTATATTAAGTTTATATCTTTATCTTTAAAACACGACTTGAGATAGATAGATAGATAGATAGATAGATAGATAGATAGATAGATAGATAGATAGATAGATAGATAGATAGATAGATAGATAGATAGATAGATAGATGTACTGTTGTACTATTCTAATGTATGCCATTAACCTGTGCAATAAATAGAAATTTACAGTAATCTGTTTATTACATACGTGTTTATTTCAATCTCATTGTATCCTAAATGCAATGTCAATAAAAGCTTTTTGTTACAGTCATTAAAAGTTAGACATTATACCCTGGACAGGACAAAAAAAAGAAATTTACTTAATAAGTCTTTATATAATTAGATTCAATTCAATATTGGTAAAGTATTAAAAATTGAACTTTTGTCACTATTACAGAATTATAGTCTTCCCAGTTTACAGATGAAAGAGAACAGAGCATTGACCTCAACCCCACTGGGATGAACTTGAATAGAAACGGCAAGCCAGGCTTCACTGCACAACATGAGAGGCAGACCTCACTAAAGCTCTTGTGAGCCAATCTCAACAGTCAAAATCTCAGAGTAAAGGTGGTTATAGTGGCAGATTAATGTCTGTAGTCTTGGCATTGAGCTGTTGAACAATTAGCTATGGGTGTACTTGTTCAAGCTGCCTAATTTATGACCAAGCAGAGCATGCTGCAGTCTTTTTAGAGCTGCAAGCACTCTTGAGCATGCATTTAGTCAATGACATACAGTACCTATTAACCATAGTACGCTTATCTGACTTCTGCTCCAGCTCTATATCACTGCTATGATGGGTCAACAGTCTATATTCAAATAGAGCTGTATCACCTCACCCCGCCTGACATTTTTAAAGGTAGCCCACCCCCAAGAAAGCGTGAAAAAAGTGGTCCTAATCCCTGCCTTAGCTCCGACTCAGTGCCTTCAGTTCATCTCCAGCAGGATTCAAAACAAAGGACTGGCAAATGAAATGCATGAGCAGAGCAGCAGCGCACAATGTGGTTCACCTGAATAGACTGAAATGAACTAGTCTTGACAAAGCCAAGAGGATGAGAAAGGGTCCAGTCAAAGCTCTGAGGTCTGATTTGCCTTGCTGAATGAGAAACCCCCTCAAAGCTGGACCCCTGACTCGTACTCTTGATTCACCTAAAAAAAAAATGAGACACATGCTTTCTATTCTTCTCCAGTCATTATCGGTAGATCACAACTGCAGTGAGAATTAACAGTTTAATTGGTTCTGTTAAACAGACAGAGACAGGCAATATAAGAACTATTGAGCTGAATTCAATGAACTGCCGTCTTCAGTGTTTGAACCGGTGGGCAAGGTCAATGTTCCAAGTCTCACCAATAATGCAGGTTGCAAAGAGAATAGACAAGTGTCAGACTAAAACAATCCAATCCACATCACGCTTCAGCCTTTGGGTTTGTTTTGCAATAAGTTTGCAGTTGTCGTTGGCAGTGCTAATTACGAGGGTAGCAGCTATCCTACAGGATAAATTTCCACATAACAGCACCCTAATTTTGTCTGTCGGGCATTTAAATTCTTCCTTCCTATGGAAGATAACAGGAGCATACGAATAGCAATTAAATGCTGCTCAACCTTGGTGAGATTACACTCCTGAGAAAGACACCCAATAAGAGTAGGTTTATTGCCTCTGAGAAGTGAGAGGAAAGACAGAAAACAAGAACTACTGCACAGTTTGTTCAGCTTTTTGTTTGATTTTTAACATATTAGCAAAATTAGAACGATATACAACAATAGTTGTATAGATTATAGTATAGAGTGGCCAGATAAGGCCAAAGATAATATCTGAAAGCTTGCAAATCTCTTAGTCAGGCTGCTACAAGCAATTTTGGCTTTGAATAATAATCGGCACTTTTACCAGTGTTAACCACTTTCAACGCTGGTTAAAATGGTTTGAAGATTGTTTATAATACAATCATGATTGTGACTCTGGTAAAAGGATTTGATCCTAGTTTTCCGTATCCAGCTCCCCTAAAAGAGGAGAATTCATTACACCCTGAAATACAACAGCAACAAATCAAGTAGTTAAGACGAAAAACACTTAAGCATCATGAAATTGGTTGTTGTTATTATACTATCAGCTTGTGGATGCACTTCATATGCACATTAGTAACGACAACACCAAACAAAACTGAAATACTGAGCAAAGACACCTAAAGTTTGACCGTCACGGTCACAGTGAGAGTACGAAAAGAAGAAACTACAGCAAATAACCAAAGCGCACAGTAGTCTAAAGAAGCGATGTTTAAGCCTAATGTTATCTTTTATATAAAGGCTGTTATCGGATCAGTACTCTGTATCGGCAGAGATCAAACGCTAAGATATCGTCACAGTCTCTGAGACAACCATTCATGCTCACATCCTGTCAACCTACCATGTGTGTGATCCTGAAAGTAAACTCCCACATGTAACATGTAAACGCCAGCTGAACAAAACGTCCACGTGCAAAAAAACCAAATGCTTGGAACACAAATCTTCTTTAAAATGATTGTGACCTTACAATAAAGCAGGAAAGATAGGGCCAAAGTAACTGTATATCGGTCAGAAGATGGATATTAATAACACAACATTGTGGTGCTCTTAATCATGCCTTCAACAATACACAATCAACCAAGGAATATCTCCACATTTTGGTCACGCTCAACTACACGTTTCATCCCTGGGTACTTAATTTCCTGGCATGGTTGTCACATATGAGTATCCTGCATATCTAACTTTTTCAGACTAAGTACTGCAGACCCCGTTTCTCTTGGACAATATTCATCTCAGGCAGGAATGCCACGCTCATTTTACATCGAGGCCCACTTTAATCTTAAGTAGGCCCAACGAGTGAAACTCCGCTTTGTGTTAGTGTAAAGACATTTACCTACACATTAATCCCTAAAACAGCTTAATGTAAGATAAGGAAGTGCAATTTCAACAAGTCATCTTAGTTTTCTACATAATAAATGTGTAAAATTACAGAAGAAGCTCTGGTAGCTCACTGCCCTGACTCACCCATATTTATAAAATCATCATTTCTATTGTACATTTTTCTGTCATATAATTGTTACTTAACTACTTTGGTGTGTTTTGGATGCCTGTGGGGCGCTCTTTATCAGCAGGAAAAATTTTAAAACTTAAAAAATTTAAATAAGCAAAAATGTATTCACTCCTTCACATTTTCCAAACCCATCCCGCCGGCCGGACTGGAATCTATGCCGGGCCGAGTCTGTCCCCCAGGCCTTATGTTTGACACCCCTGATCTTAGTATTATTGGTTTTTGTTTCCTTGGAGACGCTACTCATTCCACACACTTCATTTCCCGCACAGATAAATAGTTTTGCTCCTCAAAAAGCAAACCTACACAAATACAGTAATTGAGTATTTAAAAAATGCTGCTTGACATTTGCTTTCAGGGTATTGTTTTCCTACACAATAGTGGGGATATAATGAAACTGATGGAATTTAATCAGAGAACGGTAAAAATGGCAATGCAATTGTGTAAGTTTGAATGGAGTCCCGATTGAATAACAGTTTGAACTTTCAAGGTTTTTCAACACAAGAAAAGGTTGAAATGAAGAATGTGCTGCGTTCTTCTTTCATTTTCTGAATTAAAAAAATGTGTTAACAGTCCATTAGCGATGTCAGCAAATAGGATTCTGCAGTAGTCACACAACAAAAACAAAATGATCAGTCAAATAAACTGAACTGCTACACAGGAGAAATCATTTTAATTGTGTAGAATTAAATATTATTATAGTATATTATGCACTTAAACAAGCAAAGTACAAAGTACAGACTTCTTGCATGTAAAAAGAGCTAAATTTTAGAACCTTTAGTTAAAAATTTCAAATGTGAATTTTAGTACTTGAAAAACACTTTTTTTTTTTAAAATGTAATTCATACGTTAAATAAGTATCCACCTAAAAAGAGTTTATATACACATATGAGGCAGTAAAAGGTAACGCTACCTTTTCAAGTTACAGTTATCATGGGCAAGAATGACATAATAATAATTTTAATCATTTCAATCCTAAAATGACGATGTCATTCACACCCCTGATGAGTGCACGTAAAAGATATAAAAGAGATTGAAAAAGATATCAAATCATTTAAAGAACATAAGTTGCACCTTTACCTGAAGATGGGACAGATTTCTATAACAGCTCCCCCATTTCCCAGAACATTTACACATTTTCAGATAACAGGCTATAATTTCTGTCTTTTTACTCTATAATTTCCCTCACAAACTGCTTTGGCCTTTCACTACTTGTACCGAGGCTCATACCAAGGCTACTGGCTGGTGGCTGGCTCTGACCTCTAGCTCGCTTTAGATTTATCCACTTTCTCTTTGTTAGCTTCTTCAAACAGGACATGTTCAGCTGGTTGAGGGAGATTTAAGTATCTCATTAGGTTTGTTGTTAAAAATGTTTTTGTGCTGGTTACCCTGTGCTTTAGCTCAGCCAACTTTGCATCTTCATCTCTGAAAGGAAGCAACGTCGATAGCCACATGCTAATGACAGGTTAGCATGTGGCTGTGAGCTTGCAAGCAGCTATTTGCCTGTGCTGCTTTGGATATGCTGCACATGCATGAAACAGAACAGCTTGTGATCGCACATACGTGGGACTGGTTCGCCGAAAACCATCCAATTCTAATCCTTGGCTGATTAATCGATGCATCTGTAAAACAAACAACTAAAAATAACAGAACATGCATAGCCTTTAACTAACGCTCAGAAGCATGGCTACAACAAATGTGGATCCAGACATTGTAACATCAACAGGCAATGCACAACAACAGGTGCAACGCCTGTAGTCGACAAATTGGTGTTTGTATTACGTACCTATGCAGGTGATTCATTTCTTAGTATTGTTGTTGTTGTTATTAAAAGAAAAGAGGAGGATCAACTTGCATTGAAAGGACAGGTTTAAGACCGAAGCATAAGCAAGAGATTATATGGGATAACATAAAAATACACGATGCAGACGGAAAAACAGACTTGTAAGCGAGCAAAGAACAGCTGAAAATATTAAGATACAAACTCAATTTCGATCACTGATAACTTTGTGATACCTGGAGCCACTCTGATTATTTTTTTCAATTGCAGTTGAAGCATACAGCCTTGGAAGAGGAGCACGTATCATCTTTGACACTGCCCAAAGGAAATAACAAGAGTTCAACTGTACAGCCGGATGAAACCTACAGAAGAACATTCTGCTCCCATTTCGATATCCTGAAGCCTCAAGTCTTTCTCTGCTTTTCTACAGCACAAATTCCATTATTACAAGAATTCAATCACGTCACACTTATCACTCCGTTCTTTTTTCTCTGCCATTTTTTGTGTTCCTTGCCATGAAACATGTCACAAACGCACGTTTTAAAACAAAGACATTCAAAGAACACTGTCTCGACACATTAGCTTGAAATGTGAAGGTGTTTTTGGACGCATCTACGTGAATGCATGTTCTGAGCGCTACATGAAAAATCAACCAAAATGATGTTCTTGTTCGTAATAGTGATGAGGATCTAGATGCCCACGGATTTTTCACATTTACAAAAGCCAGTGGGAGTTTCAAGCTCTCAACACACTGCTGAATATTGTTCTGTTTTTCCAAGTCAGTAATTTTGCTCAACACCTAATGACTGTTTTTATGAGCACATAAATGCCACTTTGGTCTCTGTGATTCAGAAATCAAGCTGAGAGGTACTGCTATCATCAGACCTCTACTTTTAGTGGTCTGATGCATCTTCAGCTCCTGTTAGGTCTGGATCAATGCATCGTCAATCCTTTCCCTGAGAGGATGTATCGATTTGGTTCCCCAGACTGACCAACCTCTAATCTCTTGAAACGCTGTGGTGCTCCGCCTGCTCTTTGGGGACACCGTATCCAGACTGAGCTGAGGCCCAGTGCACAGCACAAAAATACATCTGTGTCTGAGAAATCTATTCACTGTTGCTCCGACAGTCCGCGATATGAAATGCGTTCAATATCAAATGCGTGCCCTCCTGCCGAACTGGTTGAGGGGGCTGGTTAGGGTTCCCATGAAATAGGAGGATGATTTCAAAAAGAACCATGCAAATGTCAGTGGAAGGATGTGGTATTTTTTCAATGCTAACTAGGGCCAAAGGGCAAAAAGTTGGGTTTTCTTAAGTACTTGGGAATAAAGTTGTTCTCTCACAGGGAATGACTTACTTTTCCAATACTTTTTATTTTAACAGACAAGTGTTCTGATTCCACAGCTCGAGAGCCCAAATTCAGTGAGCTACCCACGGCGCATCTTGACCAAATTAAGATTTCTGTCACCCTTTTACTTTAATTTCTACCACATATAGGTTACACATCTTCCCCCCATTTTCTAATCTCACAGAGACCTTACTTCCATAAATGACGAGATTGAATTAATGCCTTCTAATAGGCTCATAAGTGGCGTTCTAGAAAGCTGACACTAGATGAAAGAGAGCAAGCAGCATCATGCTAATGAATGTGTACACAGCGCTCCGTTTTGGTGTGGAGCGAAGAAAAAAAAGCAGGCGCTAAGCATCACGGCACGGGCTGTATGTGTGTCAGCTCACCTGTCGGAGGTGAGCTGACACACATACAGCTACAGTTAAATCATTTGCTGTACAGCAGCCGTCCTGAGCTCTGTCGAGGCATTTTCATTTTAATGTTAGTAAAGGTCGGATCCATTTACAACAGCCAAAAATATATATTTGTTCATTTCCAACTCATTTTCTGGTTGTATTCAAAGTAAATATTTGTCTCAGAGATTACCGTCATTATCGTGCGCGCAAGTATTTCTCGTAACTAAAAACGGATCGTGACCTTTCTAAAGATTACAGTCACTAACAGACACCACAAAGGTGCTCCCATTAAGTGAGTTATCACATTGACTGAATTTTCAGTGTTTCCAGAATCATAAATATTTTAATAAAATTACTTTCTCAACAACCCTGGCAGCAAATCTATATGCAGAATCATTAATTCATGATTTAGAGTTTATCGTGCTATGAAGCAACTTTTTTCTTCCCTCGAATACGCTGTGGCACCTCTTCATCTGGACAATTCAAAGAACCAGTTTACCGAAATGACTAAATTTCTCAAAAACCTCTGGCAGCAGGCAACCAAATGGGAATCTCACCCAAGCATTCAAACAGCCAGAGCCGTCCCTGAGTGCACGAGAGTGTGAACAAAGCCACAGTGTCTTGGAAATGATTAATATTTGATGAAGGCTAAGTGCAAGGAGGGAACCATAAGGTTTGGTTTGCTGTTTGGGTAAATGTGAGCAATCGTATGTGACTGTGAGAAAAGGTCATCTTTGTTTTTCATCAGTGCAGGTGACCTCAGAGGCTTTCCCCTCTTTTCTTTATGGCGCATTTGCAGCATCTCATCCCAATGTTTTATTTAAAACCCGCAGGGTGTAAAGTGATTAATTTGCTTCTAGCATGCTACTTCAAGTAGGGCAATAATAATCAATTTTAAGTGCTAAATTATAGCAGTAAAACTGTAACGACAATTAAGTTACCCAAACGCAGGAAGCTAAAGCAAGCTCAAGCTAAATGCATACTGTAAAGTTACACAAGAAGATGAAAATATCTCTCTACACACAGCAATTAAATCTACTTTGATCTGGGAGTTGTTTGATATACTAACCTCCGAAACTCCAATGAAGAAAAATCTCAATGTTAAAAGCCTCACAATAGAAAGTGCTTGAGCCTTGTCCAGCACCTTTGGGATGAACTGGAACATTGACAGCAAACCTGGCCTTATCGTCTTACATCAGTGGCTGACTTCTCTAATGCTTTTGTGGCAGAATGGGAGCAAATCCCTGCAGCCAGGGTCAAAATATTGAAGAAAGCCCTCCCAGAGGAGTGGAGGCTGTTAGAGCGGCACATGAATGCCTGTAGTGCTGAAATGTCATTTTTAACAATCACATACAGTTGGAATATTTAGAGGTCTATGTACTAAGGCATAGCCTAATATAGTGTAGATGGAATTGGCTACAACAGCTTTGAACTCCATGATCTATTGAAATGATCTAAATCCAAGAACGCGTATTTCTGGAATTTGTTAAATATTAAGATATGAATGTATATTTAATGAACACTTTTGTATTTAACCGCACAATGGACACTCTAACATATCTTAATATAGCATCAGTTGGCAATGGTGTTGAGCCGCTTAGTAAAAGACGAATTTCAACCTGGCATGGAGAAAAGTCATCCTACGTGAAAGTGCAACGTTTGCCTGTGTTTCTGCAGTGAATGTCTGTATAAAGTCAATGCATCGTGCATAAAACACAAGTCAAATGGGCTAAGGACTTTTTTGTAGCTATCTCTGGAGATATAAGGTCTAATCACACCTATGTCTGATTTTTCCTTATGTCGAGTGACCTGTAGGGCAACCCATTCTCTGTATTAAAGGGGAGGAAAGGCATCTAAACACAACCAGCAGTTTCTTAATATCCTGGCTGAGGTAGAGACTTTAGCTTTAAGCATAAATTTTGGAAACCGCATGAGTTTTATTGCTATGAATACTGAAGAGGTTAATACCACTCCGTAAGCTATCTTACTTGAAATGAATATTGTATGGTATTCTCCTTTGAAGTCAGCTAAACTGCATTCTTGTACTGAAGTTACTTGCTAATTTTAAATACTAAAACATATGATAACATAATAAACAAGATGCTAAAAGATGCATAATTTGTTGATTATCTGTGAAGCAGGCAGTGTGAATAACTTTCTTCAATCATTTGGTTCAGTCTAGTCTAACATACTTGTCTAAATACAGGATGTCCATGTGCTTTACAGTAAGGGCGCCCTGCCTGGCGTAAAATACCGAGCATCTACAGCATCGTCTAAAGAAAGTACCGTTTTTAATCAGATATAATATTACGCTACAGAGCAGAAACTGAGCAGTGTTGCTACATGCCACAGTAAAATCAAGTATTTAATGACCGAGGTGATTTAAACAGTCATTAAGAAACTGCGGGAAGTGCTAAAGTATTAAGGATTTCAAGCAGAAAATGTCACGTCTCTAAAGGTTATTAAAATTTCTAAAACAAATAAAATGTTACACAAATGTACTGCAGTCGCAGTCACTCACAGGCAGGTAGTGAAAATGCCATGACAAAGTGCACTATTTACTTCATACGAGAACATTATGATGCTACACTGACGGGAGTGCAAGAAAGGAAAATTACCAGGCTGCCTCTCCACAGGCCTGAGTGATTATTCCCAAACACTAGTCTGGGTGCACCATAATCCCCTTGTTTCTCAGGGGTTTCTGATTGTACTGCCATACATGCAGGAACTTTAATAAAACAAAATGTCCAAGGAAGCAATGTGGGGCCGTCTGTGTCAGAGGGGAAACCAGGCATAAATTATCAGTGGTTCATCGTCTTTTGAAGCGAGAACACAGATGGACTTTATAAAACTATAATGTATGAATGGAGAATATAAACATTTCGCCAGCTAGGGAATCCACTAGCTGCCAGGATTTTAGAAATACTTGGAAAGTTGTTCAGCTGATACCAGCTTGACTAAGAAATCCAAATACACAGAAAATAAATAAGTGAGGTAAACTTATATGAAATAAATCAATCAGAAGACGGACTTGGTGTCCTTGATGGCAGCTACAGCACTCCTGGTTACTCGTGACTCAAAGGAGTTTGGAAGTAGGTTTGCTCAATAAAATGTATTTTTACTGACAACATACAGCAGGGTAAAAGAAAAAAAAATAGATAAACAAGTCTTAGCCTTTTAAAAGCTCCTGCTCTAAATCTACCATCGCGAAACCCAAAAAAACAGCGAGGTCAAGCAGCACCCACACATACTCCAGTACTAACACGGCTCATGATACAGCAAACGTTAAGTACTTTCGAGTGGACTTCAAGACATTTCTGCAAAAGTTCAATCTCAAACCTTAAGATCAACATTTGCTCCATAAATAAAAAGCCATAAAAAAAAACAACAAGTTTGAAATACCCCCCTTTTTTTTCCCAGCTTCCATTGAACAAAGTCCAATTGTTCCTACTGCTCATTAATTTCAGCTGCAAACATATTGTCAGTCTCTAAGCCATGGTAAATTACTGTCTGGAACAAGCCCAAAATCATATAGGAAGTGGCTGTGTCAGCTTTTGTAAAACACTGGTTCTTACCCCAGCAGCTACAATCTGTGTGGGATAGCAGGCATCTCCATTTGACTAATGTGATCAGTGAGGGATATGCAGTTTTACAAAAAGTATATATAGAGAGCAATTTTTAAAAAATTCTATAGTTGTGCAACAATCTGTTTCTAGATTTAGAAAGTCTTGTCAGGATAACAGGCCTTAATTAAAAGACAGAAGTGCCAGGGGCGCACTGGATTGTTCTGCATTTTAAATGAACACCACCATGTGTCTGAAACGCCCACTCTATGGGAGTAGACGAAATAAATTAATCAGCATTCATCTATGCGTGATGCAGCGCACACTCTATATATTGCCAGAAACGTGGGCCAACCATATGACGTTGGGGACAACCTGTAAATTCTTCTTTTTCACTGTATGTACAATATCATTTTATTAAATGCCTCGCTTTCATTTTAAAAACCCGGCTTTATGAAATACACTTTTTTTTCATTCGGCAAAAAGAGCACATGCTTTTAAATGTTAAAATGGGAAGATGGCTCAAATGCAAGAAATGAAAAGGAAGACGAAGACAAAACGTGGCTTTTAATAAGTAGCCATTAGGACTCCGATCTTTGTGATTCCACGTGCTATACGCACATCTATTAATACAAGAATGAATAAATACCAGGGGGATGCACAAACGTACACAAAAAGTAATTCATGCAATGGATACATTAAACACCCCACAGCTTTGTGACGGTGAACCATCTTTAGTAAGTGATAGATACAGTAGGTGAGGACTTTAAGATCTAAGTATGCCTGTCCTCTGCTGATTAACTGGTCATTTTGATATTTAATTAAAGTACCGAATGCCAAAAAACTCCGCCTTGTCCATTATGGCTTACTGATGAGTCACCGCCCCTTAAAATCACAGCCATAAAAAAGAAACCTCTGAAATATTGCAAAGAAATTATATGATAACTTCTGTTTCAAACATCTGCAAAGACCACTCTAAGCACACCCCGTATTTACATCTGACAGTTTGGGAGATGTAACTATTTATCCACCTCTTAATTGTACCAAACCCTCGAACGATACGTGGCATAAGTGTACTTAGGGGCACTTTGCAAGGTTTGGAAGAACTTTCAAGGATTTCCAAGTAGGCTTAAGGGTTAAGAGAACGCTCAGGGTCAGGAAATTATTTCCACTTTACACGAATCAACAAAATGTGTTATTGTCTTACCACAATAGTTTCAGGATTTTGTTTTACAGAGCAGAGCAGGAGATCAAACCTCCAAAAATTTGCATTGTTGGGCCCGCTGTCACAGTCGGCTACCTTTGCCACTTTTCCTCTGAAATGTCCCACAGTTGTCATTTATCCGAACATTAATATGACAAAATAGAAGGCTGACTGACACGGCCGTTACGCTCAGCCTTTGCTATTTTTGCTCTGAAATGACCCTCCCTTGTCATCTTTCAGCACATTAGCCTGACAAAATAGAAAGGAGATTGAAGTGGCACCATCTGTGGATGACAGAGGACGCAATGAATTGATTTTTACTGTCTGATGTGCCTTCTTTTTCTTTTCTTTTTTTTTTCTTTTTGTTCTTTCGAATATTACTAACCAATGACAGCACAGCTTAACAAAAACAAGCTGCAGCCTTTGTATCACATTTCATTTTTAATTATAATCAGTCGCAAACTGAAAAACTAGTCACCAGCTGACAACAAATTGTTTCCGTCATGACAAACAAATGCCATTTGGGGACGGCAACCGAATTAATCTTGACTGGATTGTAGTTATGCTACAAAGATGTTCATCACGTAACATTCTGATTTGAACACACTGGCAGATTTCTAAATGTAATTTCAGTAACCCCGCACTGCTCCGTGGATTGTTTGCGGTGACTTTCACAGTTGGCGACCATGTCACCAAAGCTGCATCAATGCTAAAGTGCGAGACAGTAGAGACGTGGTGTTTTTAAGCAGAGTGTGGAAAAAGGAAAGAAGACAGAGGTTTAAGGACTATGTAATAAATAACCCCTGTCAACAGCGGTTATTTATTACAAAAAGAAAATGGCTCATCTGTGATTTCCTGTGCGTTGGCTGTGTTAACTGTATTATTTAACAATCAACAAACATGGTTGTGTTCTTAGCTGAAAACGGATGTCTGATTTTTTGGAGTAAAACCACTTCATCTATGAGGTTTATTGGTGTTCTCTGGCTTTCAGAAAGCATTGGCTGAACCTTTAACAGTACAATTACAAGCCAATCTTTCTGGTGTGGGAGGTAAAATAATGTATGCAGAACAAAGTACCATCCTCCGCTAGCACTGTACAACAGGTCAGAGATTATATGAAGAATGTACAGTGACAGGGAGCAGTGACAGTAGCTATAAGCAAGCATGTTGTCTCAGATTTTAAATTGACAGTGTACAGGCCTGGAGCATCAACTACCAGAGTCATTGACACAACTCACTTACATGTGGTCAGTCATGTTGACAGAATTAAACATACAGAGGTAAATTGTCCATTATGTAATTCTACGTTGCACTCTGACCGTTATGTATTTATAGCAGGTATTTTATATTAGATTACATTTATTCCCACAGTTCCTCTTGATGATTCACAAAGGCTACAAATGTGATTGATGATGATAGATGTTTTTATTATTCCACAGGTAAAAAATAACAATATATATCTTTTTATCATATGTGTTAATGAACTTACATCGGTTGAAACCAGTTCTTACAGGATTAAGATTATGGGGCAAAGTAAAGAATTAAATATATGAAATGTAGGTCATTTGGGTCATAAAAACATAAAAGTAAGCAAAAACAAGGCAAATGAATATCAATTCATTTACTTGCCAGACAAAAATATTTTTTATGGTATGTTACTATTATGATATGTCGTTAGGGTTTATTAATTTCTAATAGTTGGCACCAATTTGACAAAAATGGAAACAAATAGACTCACAAAAGAGGCCATGAAATGTAGCTGCTGCTTCCAATAACCCATAAAGAGATCAATTTAATATTCCCATTTATTTCCTAAGGGGACTAAGGGACGTGTTCATTTGTCACTGTGCAATTACAACAGTGAACTTTGTGCGAGTCAACACTGAAGAATTCCTCTCTAGCAAATAACAAAAATGGTAAATAACTACATCCAATTAAGATTTTCAAAATGACAGTTGCCTCTGAAATGCCTGACGCAACGCAACTTTTCACTTTCCAGGTGTTGCACATGTTGCATCATCATTATTGGTAACCCGAAGAAGGAGTGTTAAGATAAGACAAGATTGTGTTCAGCAATCAGCGATGTAGAGGGAATTAAATTATCCTGGCATGTCAGGTTAACTCTGCAGAGCCAGACAACCAATCAATACACAGACAGATTGCTAGACCCACAGCTTCTCATCCTCAAAAAATATTCTTATGTGGATTAACTGCTCCTTCACCCATTTTCATTTTCAGTTGAGAAGGTACTAATCTGACAGCCAAGTGAAGCCCAACAAATACTACACACTTCAAAGCAGCAAGAAAGCGCTCTGGAAAAGGCCGGGTTCAAACATTTCCTTTCATTTCTATTTTCAGCTGGAGACACGTACCCTGCCCATGGTATTTTTAACAACTTTTAGTAAACCCTCGCATATATATAGTTTTTTTTTTTATTGATGCACGAACTGAACATTTCAGCTCAAAATTGTGTCAGGAGTTGATATCATCAGTCTGACATTTTGACTTCATCGTTATTTAATAATCTTTTTTTTTTTTTCAGCTGCAGTCACAAGTGTAAACACTCTGTCTCCGTCTGCCTCATTCATGCTAAGTTTAGTTAATGATGTCTTACATTTTTAAACTCTCACCAAAAACAAAGTGTATTGGCGTTGTCCTGAAAGTTTATAGATATTTTGAGAAAAATATTATGTCACTTATTCAATTCTGGGCTGAACCCCCCCCTGAACGGATGGACGGAGGACAACAATTTCAGCACAACCGTGCGTTTGTCCCGAGGCCAAACCTCAAAGAGCCATGACCTAACAACAGGTCTAGGTTCCAGGTACTGACGTCCATTAAAGCTGTTTGGGTGCACGGTGTCAAAGCACTTTGGACAAATTGGTATCTGTACACCACAGCAGGACGTGATGTCTCTCTGAGTGCTCGCTGGATGTATGTCTACAGGAGAACTTGCTTTTTGATCGTTACACAATAAAATGAAAGCCACAAACATGAAATATCGTAACTATATTAAACTATTAAATCTGCCAAATGCTTTTTTATGGATATTTAGCTTTAAAAAAAAAAGAAAAGAAAAGTACAACACCACCAATGAATCATCCAGCTGTAAGGCTTGGTAAGAGTTTTGTTGCCTATTGTTTATAAAAAGATTCTTTTAAAATATTCATGCTCTTTGAATCCTGCTGTGTGTCTTCTTCAAGCAACGGCAGAAGAAGATATACACAGGGAACTGAATTCCAAGTCTTTCAGATCAGAGTCTGTAACAGAGCAGGGGATTGTTTGTCCTACTTGCTGCAATAGTGCAGGCCTCACTAATTGTGTTTCAGGAAATCAAATCAACCGGTCACTTATTTCCATTTCTTATTTTGACTCAAACACAAACACCCCTTGTATTTTAGCAAGTGATTATAAGTAGGTCTTATAATCTATTAGATGCACAGAAAGTTTTGTTTCGTGTGTTTTGAAGTCCCACCAAACCTAATGATATCACACATACATAAACATTGTGTCAGTACGAAATTAGAATCAAGTTTCGCTCAAACTGTGAGGCGAGAGACGCAGAGCCCCTGTGTGGACGAGCAGGGGGGAAAATCTGGAGCGAAACTGAATAGAAATTATATAGAGATTTTTTTTTAAAGCAATCGTTTCCAGTGCTAATATGTTTTTGCTAAACTTCAGCTAGCAGGTCTGTTTAGGTCCTCAGTCCTCTAGATCATGGTAGTTTTAAGAGCTAGGATCCTTTCTTTGAAAAAAAAAAACTCAAGTAGAGCTTCCACTTTCCTAGTTTCCAAAGATAAACATACCAGGGTTAATGTTATCTGCCCCCCACCCCCCTTTATGTTTCTTCAGTGACTGGTTCGTCTGGAAAATATGTTTTCTGGACATGATCAACTGTAAAAGACACGGTGCAGGTAAAGGTTACACTATAAATCCTAATATTTATAAGGGTATTTATTTTCAACCAATTGTTCCCCAAAAGTACCAGCTTTTAGGCCAAACTGCAGAAAGCCTTTGCTTGCAGCGGGGAATGAACACAAGCATCCATAGAATTTCACCAAAGGTGCTTTGTGAGTCAGGAAACCCCCGAGTTCACATTGAAAATCCTCTTTATAGTCTTCATCAAAGAGGTGTTTGCTG
The DNA here is from genome assembly GCA_015052645.1 of Benitochromis conjunctus. Lineage (NCBI taxonomy): Eukaryota > Metazoa > Chordata > Actinopteri > Cichliformes > Cichlidae > Benitochromis > Benitochromis conjunctus. The sequence goes on from VOQK01012211.1 coordinate 38,473, forward strand.
CCAGTTCTCGTGGTTCTAAATAATGACAGATTCACTGGGCGAAAGAACTTATTTCCCATGCCAACTTTCCATTTTTTCTCAATGAAAAAGGATACTGTTCTTCTCTCTGAATAATGACTAGTGGAAAACAAAGTACTGGAAGGAGGAGCTATTCTTTTCCGTACCAAAGAGAATTAGACTGTGACACTAAGTGGAATTAAGTGGTGCTTTGCGGTGTTACAATCTACGATTTAGGCTCAAAGAAGTGCCCTCTTGTCTTGTAGCAGGTATGAATTTCCTCTGCATCATCCAACTAGGACACCAGGAAAATGGGATTGTGCTACTGTACAATGGTTGTCTGGCAATAGTGCAGAAAATATCAGTCAAGACAGAGTGACAATAGATGAGACAAAGGACGGGAACCAAGCACAGTGGGGAGACACGATCCAGTTCCACTGGAAACGGTGTAACAGCCTGAAGGGTCTCATCAGGAGCAAATTCACTGAAATGTAATACAAGCTGGAGTGTTATGTAAAATGAAAGATGGAAGAACCCAGATCACTCAGGCCTTGTGTGCTCTTGCAGCTGATGCATACCTGTATTGTATTCAGAAGGGCATTCATTTCCCCTCCAATGATTACAACCGAACACCGGCTGTATTGTTTATTTGGCTGAAAGCACAAATGATCTGCATTGATTCCTTTTTCATTCATTGTTGAACTCGGCTATTGTAAGTATGATTGCAGGAAAAATGGGTCCAATTACAGCAAAGCAATGCCTCCCTGTGACTCTGCGGTACAGCAAGATGATGAAGTCCTCAAAGTCAGAGGAAGGGGGCAATCAAAGACCCCTTGTTGTCTCTTGTTAATTCAAAAACTGGAATGGAAAACATTTCTTGCTGTGACTGACAACGGTTCACTTGGGATTTCAAATTAGATTAGTCAGCCATACAGCTTTACTATTAGAGCTGTTTCACTGTCCTTCATACGACCCTCCACATTACAACCGAAATGACTCATCAATTTATTAATGAGTCGACTTCCACAAAAACCTTCATTTACATACTTGCCAATTGTTTTTATTTATTTCTCCATGAAATTGTTCAAGTACTTAATGATTCCACTTTACCAGTTTGGCTGTTGCTTTTATTTGTGTCATATAATTGCAAAGTTAAAGTCAATGTTAGACAGCACAGACTACAGCCAATTTATACTACAAAAATACAAATGTACTGGTGTTAAAAGCATAAAAAAAATAATAAATGCTATATTTATCCCACATTTAGCAAAATCTGTATGTACTATAGTAAATATCCAGCTATGCAACAGTCATATATTAGTCACACTAACCATTTTCTTTCATTAGAACTCATTTCCATCTTTCATTTATGATTTCAAGTATTACTGTTTAGAATGTAGCCATGATCATCTTTGCATTATTTTGCACGTACATTTTTTAAACTAATTTTCCCATTACGTAAAAAAAAAAAAAGGATGTGATGTTGCATAAATAAAAGAGTCTGAAATTCAGACGTTTGCCTTATATTTTGCCATTGATCAAGCCTGCTGGATACTGTTGTCTGACTTTGCAAGGACTCCTCTCTGGTTCTATTGAAGGAGAATGTTTTTTTTTTAATTAAAGACTAATGAGTTTATTAAAGTACATTTTATTAGGACTGAAACAAAATATTTCCAACATGTTTCTTGTGGTGCCCATTTTTAAGCAAAACACGAGCTCAGAATTTTCAATGAAACTGAAATTGAAGAAAAAGAAGATTTTTCATACTACTAGTACTACTGTACTGACACCGTATACTGACACTGGTATTGATCGACCCCAGCACTCCTTTGACTTAATATCATAACATCATGGACCTATTTTTGCTTGAAAGGATTAAACAATTGCTACATCCTCATTAGTTACATTCATGTTTGTTGCCACGTGGCTATTTTTGATATTCATCCCACAAATAGATATCAGATACTAATAACCATTGCAGTGTCCATGGTTCTCACTTATATTATTTCAATCCTGACACCACCTCCGATATGTGGCTCCTCACTACTCAGGTCTACTTAGCTGACTGGGCCATTTCCCAGTCAACACAAAACTTCAGATCTACAGTGGAAAAGATCAGAAGTGGAACCTGAGCATTGGCTGGACAGCTCCACAAGGAAGCCACAAATGTAGTTCAATTTCATACACACAGGATGGATTTAGCCTGCATTTCCTGCAGTGCTGGCAAATTCCCTGGGGAGACTTCCAAAGATCATGGTATTCACAAATCCTTTAGTGCCTGTTGGTGCAACACAACAATCCAGCTCAAGCCATTCAAAGACCCACTTCCTAAACTAAGGTCTCTTTTTAACAGAAGCTCCACAATCCAGGCAGTTCTTGGACAGCGTGATGGAACGCCGTCTACGGCTTCCCGAGAATGCTTCTGACAAGATAGTGGAGTCCAAGGGACATGGACCAAGGCCCTGCAGGAGGTGAAGCCAAATAATGATGCCTATGTAAAAGATATATGTGTATAATTACAACAAAAGAGATGTGTGAGTATGTGTGTGCTTTTTGGGATTTCTACCCAAATTCATGATTAACATGTTGCTTGGATATCTGCCCTTTGCACAATACATTTTAAGGCTCAGGGGAGATCACAAGAAGAAATGGAGTGGGCAGGGGCACAGGAGTAACACTCACGGTTGTGTGAGTTAACCACAGCGCTTCACTCTGCCTGTGGTACAGATTACATCCTCTTCATCCTGGAATAGGAATAAACACCCCAGGATCACTGCCTCTGTCATCAGAGGTGTAAAGCACCTTTAGACAGTAGTCCTCCACATGGTTTAATGGGACAAAACTGATGAAAATACAGCAGCCAAGTTGTGTGTGTGTGTGATTTTCTTGTGTTGTTTTGTTTTCACCAGAGTTTGCGAATCACTAGTTTTATACCACTGCTTGAACAACTCCATAAGAATTTGCTCTCTTGCCCATTCACATTTGTTCATATGTGTGACTAAGCCCAGGTACCGTAACACAGGCGAGAGACAAAAGCAGCAGCACGTGATGACTACACCCCACCCCACCCCCCTCAAAAAAAAAGACCATCCTGCTCACTGATGATAGCTGCGCTGACTATATTTAGTAAAGATTCAAAATATCACCAGGCTCATTTCTCTCTCTCGATGGGAGGAGTGACGAGAGGAAGAGGAGATTGTCAGAAAGAGGAAGTGCTCATCCTATATGCATTTGGGACGACATTAAAACTGGAAATCATTCCCACTTGTGTGTAATAATCTGGGACTTTATCAGAACACAATCACAGGAAGTGGTCTTCTGCTGAGTGGATCTCGGTCATCAACATACATCAGTTTCTGTAGCTGCAGAGGCTAATAATAAAACACAGGCCAGCCTGTAAAGATTTCAGAGGTAAATGCTCATCTAGCGTGCCGCTCTACCCAGCACTGTGCAGTGCATATTTATTATGCAATTACTCTAAAAAGCACAATCTAGATAAAACCTTAATTAGGGAAACAATGCTAGGAAAAATAGCACCTAAGAGACTGCCTCGGTTTTGAGCTTCCACAAAGTTGAGAGACTAAAAAAAGACATTACATAATAAATTATTAGAAGCCGAGATGTTCTGATTTTTTTTCTTCTTGTCTCCAGTGTGGGTCAACCTTATGTCTTTCACGTTCCAAATCCACAGCTTGCAACACAAGACCACACTGTGAGAAGACCGCATACAACAATCTTAACAGCCTAAGTAACCCATCAAGGTGATTTATGCGTGCAAAGTTAAGCTGGTGAGGACGTAAAGTGGAAAAAGTACTACGTACGTGGCATTTTTTCCCTTTTAATCCTTACATAATGGAACCACGGTCTTGCAGTTTTCCTCTTTGAGCTGAGCACAGAGGAACTACTTAAATTAGCCTGCGTTTGTTTTTAGTACACACTTGCTAGAGGCCACAGCCAGACAAGAATCCTGCAAGTGAAAAATGGCAGCATTCACCACTGAAGCCTGTTGTGCATTAACAGCAATTAATATGAGCACATAAATATTCAGAGATCACTTTCATTTTACTCATTTCCCTTGTTTCACACCCAGGTTGTCAAAGTGTGTACAGAATAGACTAATTTGATGCACAGGCCGGTAGGCTGTTTTCTGAATAGCATATTGCAGCTTACGCCCACCCCCACCAATCCCCTCAAGAGATTTGAAATCGGAGGGCGCTTACTTGACATCCCATCATTTGGCGGATCACTAACAAGTAGGCCATAAACCTTTTTTCTCCCTTTGATTACACTAAGTGCACAGAGGCCAGATGCGACCCAGCCCAGTCATCTGTTGGCTTGCCAGCAGAGTCACTGTAGACTGGCAGAGGCAGGAGAAGGAGGAGGAGGGGGGGTCACTTGGGGTCCCCTCCCTTCAGGAATAAAGCCATTGTTCTTCATTAGAGCTGGAGAGGCTGCTGGAGGGTACAGACGGCGAACAAGTCCATTTACACACCTGTTTTCCAGCACTGTGGCTTCTACCAGCTTGACTCTGAGCCAAACCACACTGTATGATTCATTTGTGCGTGATGCAGCTTTTCTTTGTAACTGAAACAGACCGTAGCCGGTTTGAAATAATAACGAAAGTGACAAATTTCGTGCAAAAAGTTGTGTTTTTTTAAAGAAATAATTAAAGTGTTCAGTTAAGTAATTCTGTCTAGGCTGTAAAAGCAGGCAGAGCTCGGGTTAAGCGCATGTTGAGCATCTATAATGAAACTTTCAGCACCAGTACAGCTCCTCAGTTTTTTTTTTCAACCAGTGAAGCTGAACATGAGGTTTTTCTGTTTTTGTTTGTTTGGTTGTTTGTTTGTTTTTTTGGGGGGGGGTGTAGAAATGACTTTAAAACTAATGCAACAATATGATTTTATTCTTAATTCTTGGACCAAAATACCCAAAACACTTATTAGTGCATCGAGCCTACTCAAGGTCAACGCAGACATGCCGGTCTGCTGATCACAACCCTTAGATTAGTGCAACAACTGCTAGATGTAAAGTTCAGTGTTAATCATGCAACAGCTTCTCACTTTGTGCCTTCAGGTCAATATAAAGTGGGGACAACAATGCAAATGTGTTCCTAACACGACCAATAAATCTTTTGTAAGGAGCACAACAGGTTCAGTGGCAGGGTGCACGGAGATAACATCTTAAATGAGCTGTCAAATGAAAGGCATCACAGGTTTAGGTTGTATTCACATCCACACTACAGCCTAAAACTACTGAAATAAGACTCTTTTTCAGCTCCACACTACTCATTATTAGAGAATCCCACTAAACTACTTGATATTTCCTTTATTATCCCTGATAGTAGTTTACAGTTTGGAATAATCTGTCAAGTATCACATCAGGGCAGTAAATCATTTGGATTTTTTGACACAGTATGCTAAAAAAGATCTTTCAAGTGAAGTATAAAATATTTGTTTTAACTCGTGTTTTGCTACGACAAAGCAACAAGCCACAACCTGATCTACTCCTGTCAGTTTTCCACCAGCAGTCAGTGAGACTGAACCTTCAAAACAGACACGACTAATGCTCTTATCCTAACATAATCATTACCCAAGCCTGAACACGTGGTGACATTCAAGAGAAGTCACGTTAACATGCATTTTTCCTGCATTCAAACACACGCACCGGTCCCCGCTCTCACCTGCGCTACGACAGGGTTGCATAACTTTGCAAAAATGAAAACAGCGACGCGTCTCACTAGAAGTGAAGGATTGCCTAACCACGTTTGCAAGTCTCAGCAGGCTTACGGTCAGGGTGTGCTGCGTCTGCGCTCTTTAATAAACACCTGTAAAGCGCCATGCCCTGGTGGTCTAAACCTGTAATCTGCACTACAACTGGCCTTACCAAACACTTCTGTGCAGAATCACAAAGGAACTGTGTAAATGCAAAGAGATGGAAAATTACAGCAGGACGGAAGATGTGCATCTGCTTGGAACTGTTAATTACTACGGGACTGCATGATTATCAGTATACGCATCATAGTAAAATAACAGCTTTCTCACTTTCCTGAAAGCACTGGAAAGCAAGAAAGTGGTCAGGTAGCAACTATTATCTTCTAAAAAAAAGTACCATTAAAGTACCAAAAAATGCTACTTATATGAACAGCAAAGGATTGGGATAAATACTATAAGCACAACTTAATAATGATGCGTGGTAAATATCGATTTACTGTTTGATTCCCCTGAAATAACTTATTCTGACGAAAGTTAAACGTGAACTCTGGGAGTACATTGGTTTCACAAGAAAAAAACAACTAACGATGTGAGAGTGGAGCACAGAGATTGGTGCTATCTTCTGAATCTTTTCTTAACTATGGCTGATTTCCCAGCAGTTTGAGTCCAACCTGTGTAACACCATAAAACCTACAGCCGGGGTGACATGAATTGATGCAGCCTGTTATTAGACTGACTACATTGCATTACCCCATCGCAGAAAACACCACTCTTTAATGCTTAACCACAATGAGAGCTTACAGTATTCTGCTCGGGGTAAATAATTGATATGCTTTGTGCAAGTGCGCCCTGAGCTTTGTTTGAAATCACTGGAGCCATTTCCATGAAGGTAAAACAGCACTGCCCACTGTCCAGCAAAGGACAGCAACAGCCTTGTTTGCGTTGTTTTTTTTTTATTTAACTGACTTGAGAGAAAAAAAAAAAAACGTGTGCCCTTTTTAAATGAATAAAAGTAGATTAAGCCTTGTGGATAATCCACAATGTGACAAACGAGGACATCTGCACTCCCGTCGTTTTCACCCCCACCCCGGGGCTGGGCACTCAGCATAAAAAGGGGGCTATGATGTGCAGACGAACAGCCTCGCACTAACTTTAAGTTAGTAATGATTCATTACATAATTGGCTTGATGTAAATACATTACTACCGCCGGTGGTGGAAGCGGCAAAGCAAGTGCTTTCACCACAGCTTCAGCGTATTACTGTCCAAGGATAAATAACCCCCGAAACAGAGCGTGTATTTCCCAGTAGCTCACGACAGCCCCCCACCTCTCCAGTTTTCAACACTGACCTGGTGCTGGCAACAAACAGCCCCAGCACTTTGTCTCTTCTTACTAAATAAACGTCCGTGCTTTCTTTTACGCGCTCAACATCACCAAGCGTTCAAAAAAGAAAGAAGGAAAGAAATCGTGTCGCAGTTTTGTCTGTAACCTATCCGCTTCTTTAAAGCTTCTGACTCAGATTACTACACCCGGACGAAAAGCTTTGATGTTTTCATGCACGGCTCCACAGTAAATCCAGTCCCGGTATTATGAAAACACAGCCCAGAGCGCGACCGCGAACTCGGTGAAATTAATCTTTCCTTGTTTGCCATTAACAGTTTACGCGCATCAGGCGGCGATTTGAGATATCGCCTGGACCCCTCCGACACCGCTTTTCAGTTCGGCGTACAGCTAAAACACACGGGCGGCACTTGTTTCATTGAAAAGACAACTTTTATAACGGGTTAGGCGCTCTTCACACGACATCCAG